>CM055912.1:2862190-2955202 GCA_029582155.1 Panopea generosa
CCATCGCATCAACACATCTGGCCAGTAGTAAGACGACAGATGACGGACAACGGGCCATCTCATAAACATATCTGACCAATATACAGACGACGGGTGACAGACAACGTGACATCTCATAAACACACCTGCCAGTAGACAGACGACGGGTGACGGATAACGTGCCATCTCATAAACACACCTGCCAGTAGACAGACGACGGGTGACGGACAACGTGCCATATCATAAACACATCTGACCAGTAGACAGACGACGGGTGACGGACAACGTGCCATCGCATAAACACACCTAACCAGTAGACAGACGACAGGTGACGTGCAACGTGCCATCTCATAAACACATTTGACCAGTAGACAGAGGACGGATGACGGACAACGTGTCATCTCATAAACACACCTGGCCAGTAGGCAAACGACGGGTGACAGACAACGTGCAATCTCATAAACACATCTGACCAGATGACAGACGACGGGTGACGGACAACGTTCCATCTCATCAACACACCTGGCAAGTAGACAGACTACGGGTGACAGACAACGTGCCATCTAGTACACAGACGACGGGTGACAGACAACGTGCCATCTCATAAACACAACTGTCCAGTAGACAAACTACGAGTGACAGACAACGTGCCATCTCATAAACACATCTGATAAGTAGACAGCCGACGGGTGACGGACAACGTGCAATCTCATATAAATATCTGACCAGTAGACAGACGACGGATGACGGAAAACGTGCCATCTCATAAACACATCTGGCCTCTAAACAGACGACGGATGACGGACAACGTTCCATCTCATAAACAAATCTGGCCAGTAGACAGACGACGGGTGACGGACAATGTGCCATCTCATAAACACATCTGGCCAGTAGACAGACGACGGGTAATGGACAACGCGCCATCCCATAAACATTCTGGCCAGTAGACAGATGGCGGGACACGGATAACGCGCCATCCCATAAACATTCTGGCCAGTAAACAGACGACGAATTACGGGTGACGGAGAACGTGCCATCCCATAAACATTCTGGCATGTCGACAGACGACGGACGACGAAAAACACGTCATCCCATAAACATTCTGGTCAATATACAGATGACGGATGACGGACAACGGACAACGCCTCGTCGCATAAGCACATCTTGTCAGTAGACAGACGACAGGTGACAGACAACGCGTAATTACATCAGCACATATGGCCAGTAAACAGAGGACAGGTGACGGACAATGCGTCATCGCATAAGCACATCTGGCCAGAAGACAGACAACGTATGACTGATAACCCGTCATCGCATAAACACATTTGGCCAGTAGACAGACCACTGACAACCCGTCAAAGCATAAACACATCTGGCCAGAAGACAGACCACTGACAACGCGTCATAGCATAAACACATCTGGCCAGTAGGCAGATGAAGGATGAAGGACAACGCGTCATAGCATAAACACATCCGGCCAGAAGACAGACAACGGATGACTGATAACCCGTCATCGCATAAGCACATCTGGCCAGAAGACAGACAACCGATGACTGATAACCCGTCATCGCATAAACATATCCGGTCAGTAGACAGACCACTGACAACGTGTCATAGCATAAACACATCTGGCCAGAAGACAGACAACGGATGACTGACAACGCGTCATAGCATAAACACATCTGGCCAGAAGACAGACAACGTATGACTGATAACCCGTCATCGCATAAACACATCCGGCCCGTAGACAGACCACTGACAACGCGTCATAGCATAAACACGTCTTGCCAGTAGACAGATGACGGATGAAGGACAACGCATTAGTAGTCGAATAATCAATACGTGGAATGACAATTTTGATTTGTTAATGTTAACCTTTATTAATAAAATATTAAAAAACAACAACATTATTTCTGTCAAAATGGTAGAATATAAGAATGTGTCATGGGTTTAAGGTTCTGATAGAAGATGCATCTGTAGGGATAAATGATTTTGCGGAAATGAGGCCCTGCGAAAATAGCTATTACAGGGAATGGAATTTTATATCTGAACTGAAAAATGACACATGAATTATTAATTTCCTTGAATACCAACCACAAAAATAATTATTTCCATTTACTTCATCATTATCTTTAATCACGATCACCATAAAGACGTTAAATCATATAATATACGTCACATATTCAATGTAAAAATAATTCACGCAGCATTCTATGATTGATCTATTTATGAATAACTATACTTGTAATCAATTTAAGAAAACTGAATTTATTAATAGAAGTTAATTTATCCGTAATGTGACTTTAACTTATTCTATAATAATCCTAAATGTTTAATAATTCTCAAAATTCTCATCCATAAAAAAAGAAAAAATCTGTACTTCAAAATCATACAATTATCTCATTGAATTATTCTTAATTAATGGTATATATCATTTTTATCCTGAATGTTAACATTCATATATCAGGGCATTGATAGTAAAAGCTTTTGATGACATTTTACATTTTTATAGTACGTTAAACTTTATGTGAAACGGTCACTGTAGTACAGTGCAGAAATGTGTTGTCGACGTAATAATCAACATTAAACTACTTGATCTGAAACACTTTTATAATGTCACTGAACCACATTCCCACGTATAGTTTGTCCTCCCTGTCACAGTAAGAGAGGGAATATGGAGACCCTACTTCACCCTGTAGTAGTATCTGTATCTTGGTACACTCGGCCGTAATCTGGTGGATGTTGCGTGAGCCATAGCCACATACATACACTGTCCCGGTCTGGTCTGTAGCCATACCGCGTGGACTTCCCAATGTGTCATCTTTGTAGACTGCATGCACATAACCAGTCAAAGTCATACAGGTCACGGTGTTGTTTTTGTAATCAGACACGTACATGGCCGTCTTGTCTGGACTCATGGCAACATACACAGGTCTACTAAACAGAGATTCACCACTTTCACCATTCATAAAACTCTTCAACACAGTGCCACTCATATCGATTATCTCTACCTTCCCGGGATCAATAAATGTCACTATAAGTGTATCATTATTACTCACTATTCCATGACATTTACCTTTGACCTTTATTTCACGACTTTTGGATAGTTTGTTAGAACATACAGACAGTAACGCGATTTTTTTATCAACGGGGAGTGTCACGGCCACTTGATTGTTGTCAATACGAGTTACGTCACATAGACGCAGATTTAGTTCAGCAGTTATTTTGTTTTGTTTTGTATCTACTAGCTTAATCTTACTATACCTATCAGCAAAGACTAACCGGTTTTCTGGAAGCAGGACTAATCCTGAGATGCAGTAGTCAAACAACGTGGTATCACTCTGTGTTCTGGTATTGATATCTGTAATGTGTGTCGCTGATCTGATTTTACTCTTCTTTCTTTGTTCATTCTTTACTCGTACTTGTAGAGACGACGAATTGTTATGTCGAACGTCTGCTGATTGTTGTGAACCTATATTTTCATTACCTTCCGTCAGAAAAGTTGTTTTGTTGTTTGCTTCATTTGTTTGCTCCATTCTAGTTGATTCAGTGACGTCCAGTTTGCCTGTCTTTGTTGTTTTGATATCGTTTTCATCCACAATGCTGATTGCTGTGTTGTCTTGGGGTTTATTGATTACAGAAATATTCCCGAGTACCTTCAGTGTTTCCATCAGGTCTTGTATCTGCTTCTCCGGCTTAAACTCGTACCTCGTGACCTTATTATCATTCTTAATCTGGCTGAGACTCTCAAATATTGTCTTCATCTGTAGTTTGTATTTGTCCATAGCAGTGAATAGTTTCCCGTTTTGTTTAGATTTGTGTAAAATATCAAGCTCTGGGATCAATGCATTTACATCTTGTTTCACTGTAATGCACAAGTCAGCAACTTTACTCATGCTTGCCTGATCTTCATCTCTGACGTCATTTACTTTGTTTATTGCGTCATTTTCAAGCTTATCAAAATATTCATTTATCTCTGTTCTGAACTCTCGAATATCTGTTATTGCGACAGATTGGTAACTTTCTATAAACGTAACATTTTGTTCTGTCATGATGGTCGCAGTATCAGCTTGTTGGAGAAAGGAAGCAAGTTTGTTACGTAGGTGTTCATATTCTTGTTCTATATAACTGATATTGTCACATTTCTTGTGATCAATCACAAAACAGATGCCACAACCTAGTTGTTCATGTGAACTACAGTAAAAATTAACAAGCTCACCTGTGTGTTTGGGACATTTATCAACATTCATGTCAGGGTGTTTTATCTGGGACTTCTTTCTTGGCATAACTGATTTATCTTGAAGCACGTGATGTTTTGTTTGTTTGGGTTTACAGTGGTATTTATAACACTCCGCACATAGATAATCACAACAGTCGAAACAAAATCCCGCGGCGGGTAGTTGTTGGCCATCATCACTACATGGCTGACAGATAAGTTCCGCGGATTCATCAGATTCCTCCTCCTTGCGGGTACTTAGTTCACCTGCCTTTCTTCCTGGAACAGCCATTTCGTACCTATCCTTCTCTTTAAACGTATTTAGTTTCTGCAAATATATTGTAATAATATATTAGAGAAAATAATCCCACCTGTGCTCATTGAATTTCTTACGTAAAGCATTAAATCTTCCTGATATATAAAACAGACAAACGACTTACAGTATTAAAGATACATCACTTATAACTTTCTGTTCACGAAATTATGAAATGTTCATTGAATCACAAAGAGAAAGATTGCATTCAAAGACAATGGTCGATTCTGTACCTGTAGTATATATTATTTATGAGAAATTCGATAATACATTGGTCGGCATTTCACTTTTTAATCGTCGATGGTTTTGCATGACCCGCTACTGACCAATGAGTTTTAGGTCAACACAAGTAAAGAATTCACACTACAGAAACGTAAAGCAATATAAATTATTGAACAGAATATCCTTAATATATGATGTTTGATAAAAATGTGCAGTTTTACTGATAAGCTTGAATACATATCGGAGATATAGGTAAGACCTCTTTAATACATTACTTATTATTTGTTTTTATTTGAATATATGAATGGAAGCCGTATATTGTATTATGTAAATGTTTGTCACGCTAATGGTCGTAATTTCACTGTTCTAAGTTGATCGAAATTAACGCAGTAACTGTAAAACCTCAGTCACGTTTCTGCTAAAAGAGTCAATAGTTATGCACATATACAAATATATTGACATAGTCAGTATGAATTTGGTAAATGTGTATTAAAATCCACCAGGAAACAATATTTATCACATATATTAGTTTCTGTTATAGGAATAGTGATAGTTTATAAACTTATATAAACATATGCTTATCAACATAAACACAGTAGTAGTAACATCTACTGGTGTCCTGTTATAGGAATATTGAGAGTGTATAGACTATATGATAGTCAACAATGAAACAGCAGTAGTTACATCTACTGGTGTCTTATTACAGGAATAGTGAGAGTGTATCGACTCTATGCATATGATAGTCGACAATGAAAAAATAATAGTAACATCTACTACTGTTTTGTTATAGGAATAGTGATAGTGTATAGACAATATGATAGTCGACAAGGAAATAGTATTATTGACATCCACTTGTGTCCTGTTACAGAAACAGTGATAGTGAATAGACTATATGCTAGTCGGCAAAGAAACAGTAGCAATAACATCTACTAGTGTCCTGTTATAGTAAGAGTGACAGTTTAAGGTCTCACTACACTGTTGATTTTTTTCTTTTTTTCTGTAACTTTTATTTCAATTTAGTTGTAAAAAACAGACATATTGATACAAAATAGTTCATGACAATTATATATATATTTAGAAATTTCTAATAGACATTGAGTGTCTCACTGTCTGTGGGAACTGAGTGAGTAACAAACAGTGCTCACTAAATCCAGAGAGTTTATTTGTGTAGTTTAAATTTCATGGGCAGTATTATCGTAATTAATAAAAATGTTCAAACAGAAATCCTCCCCAAGCATTTTATTTTTCAGTTTCTCTTTTTATTATTATTTGAAATACTTCACAGTTTAATTACCACATACAGTCATAACACCTCTGTACTTAATGATAAAGTATAACTTGCAACATAATCAGTAATTGTGATGTTTTAGCATTTAAAACTATCGCTAAGGAAACTATCAAAATATGTTTAATTAGTGAAACCGGGGTCAAAAACTCAGTGGCTACCAAACATTAAGATAACTTGTATATATATGCATTTGTAGACGTGCAGAACAATATACATGTAATTGAAATAATTTTTTTACAATTAAATATAAAGTAGTTAGTTATATAGTGGAATATCATTAAACATCTGGCAGGTTAATCATTTGTATTAGAGATATTTTGAAACAATAAGTGTATAAGCTTAAGCTCTAAAAATTCCTGAGCAAATACTACACAACTTAAAAAGTGAAAAAAATCACTTACAAATCCTTAATTAGTACTTATCCAGTCTAACAAACATTGATGAGAGTCAACCTTGTTACGTTATCAAAATGCTTTGCACTTGTTGTAATGTATAAACTATAAAGCAACAATACATGTTAAATTGAATGTTGGAGTTCATTTATTGATGATAGATAAATGCATAAAAAACAATCCAATTGTCATAAAACATTCCGCTTTGAATCTTTTCTAACTTTGTAAACTTACTATTTTGAAAAGAAAGTAATGCTTTATTGATGTATATAAACATTAAATAATTATTCTTATTGCAGGTCTAGTTTTGATAATGAGCAGCTAAATATTATAGTTGATTGTAGAAAAGAAAAAAAGGAAAAAATTAAAACACTCTGGGGAGGGGATGGAGATTGATATAATTAATTATCTACAAATATAAATGTATTTGTAATCAAATAAATGTGTCTAAATTAAAACTGAAAGAGTAACATATAAATGTTTCAAATTTGTATCAAGATATTAGTTTATTATAATCATTCCAAATAATATCAAAAGCGTGTATTTTACAATTTATTGTTGCAAGATACTATACATATTTATAATATGTTTTTTTAAAGATGTCAAGTGTAGGTTTAACTGTTTTAAGTTTCTGGGTGTGAATAAATTTCTTTGCAATTAATATTATTTTATTCAAAGCTTTGTCAAATATTTTATTTCCGAACATAATGTCAGTATTTGTACAATTTAAATTAATGCCTATAAATATTTTCGCAAATATGGTTCAACAAACATGAGATAAATTGTTTAGAAATGTCACAGTTGATAAAAATATGTTTAATTGTTTCTATTGCTCTGTTGCATAAACTGCAAATATCAGAAACCTTTATTTTTTTTTTTAAGAAGATAATTGGTTCCTAATATTTGGTGGTTTATTCTGTACTGAAACTATTGTGTCATTTGTTATGTTAAATGGAAGGAAGAAAAATTTGGTTTCAACTAAATTGGTTCTTATATCCAAATCATTTTCCCATTTAGCAGCGGATTGAGGGATTAAATTTTCTTGCATACAAGACTGATAAATTGCCCTACATCCATTTGTATCTTTTATAATTATTGATATTGATAAAGGGCATGTAGGTGCCCCTCCATCACTAACTAAATGAACAATTGAAAGTTTTGATAAGTACCTTTTCACAGATGCTAGCAATCCTTCATATTCTATGAAGTTTGTATTTATGTTGTACCTATTAATAAAATCAATCATTGAGTAAAAATTACTATTTGTAGTCATAATATCATTTATCAATGAAACACCCTTAGAGAACCAATGGTTAAAAAATATACTTGTGCCTCCGACCTTAATGTTTGGTTAAACCAAATCGGATATTTTTAAAATGTGTACCTTTTTTCTTAATTCTATATAAAATTAGGTCTAGGATTTCCATAGTACAAAATAATTCCACATAGTCTTTTTTTGTAAGTTCATAGCAGGAATGTAAACTCGTATAAAAATGTACAATGACTGGTAGGTTGACCACGTTTTTTTTTTTAAAAAGGATGCAGTGACCCCTTGATTTATTTTTGAAAAAATAAATCCTTGAATGCTCATACATAAATGCATATCATATGTTGAAATTCTATAAAACTCACTTTTTTAACACCAGTTATGTCTTATTGCAGTATATGCTATACCAACTTTTGTTTTACTCATCTGCAGCAAGAAATCACAACTTCTATGAACCATTTTTGAAAATATTTCAAAACCAAATAACCTAAGCCTTGTTTTAAGCGTAATACTCATTACTGTTACCGTGGGGGAAAAGGGGCGTAACTGTGTAGTGAGACGTGTATAGAAAGTTATTATAGTAACATCTACTAGTGTCCTGTTATAGAAATAATGAGAGTGTATAGACAATATGCAGTCAATAGAAACAGTTGTAGTAAGATCTACTAGTGTCCTGTTATAGGAATATTATTTTTTTAAAAAAAGACACAAGCTCATGTTAAGATATATGTCATGTATGTTATTGAGTCGTCTAGTACTTTTGGTACCTTGATGGAAAATGAAATGGGTGAGTAATATGGTAACTGCCAACTATATACAAGTATTCAGGTGAAACAATGCCCGTCTAATGTTTTAAGGATTTTAGTAAAATGTTTTTGAAACTGGAGCCAGTTCTGCAATGCTTACTTCAATTTATATCCACTCCCAGAAGTTTGTTTCTCAAACTTATTCAAATATATAGTTAAACCGAATCTGGTGCCAATCAAACACTGTGTTTCCTAGGAAACAACAGCACAACATTTCACATCAAAAGAAAACCAGTATTTCCAAGACTTTTACAACTATAAATTGCTACATTTACCTGCTTTTACAACACTGATCTCAGCGCTGGAGTTTACAAATCACTATTTATATATCGCTGCACACCTACAACACCTACAAACAAGTATAGTGGACAAATGTTTCATTAATAGAAAAGGTAATTTCAGTCATTTACCAGACACATAAAAAGTTGAAATATTCAGGTTATGTTCATAATGATTGCTTCATACAATTGCCTTTTTAAAAATGATTTATAATAATAATAAGTATTTATTAAACCCACACCTTTTTCTGCCAGTGTAGTGAATATTTGTAAGATATTACAACGCTACACTAGGTTATCTGCTGATGGTGAATAACAACGCTACACTAGGTTATCTGCTGATGATGAATTAACACTGATTCATGTGTATAGAGTGCATCTCCTTCTAATTTCATTTTTTTTGCAGTTGGAGTTAAACATTTTTTCAAACTGCATATAACAAACACTTTTTGGAAATTATGTTTTTGCCAATTAAATGTATAAACAATAATCTAGTAGTATGCAACATAATTACAAAAACAATGCATTGATGACTGTGTAATTTTGAAAAGGGTTCTCTGATTTAAATCATATATTGAATTATAGAAAAACTGAACCAGAGCCATATTGTAGATTTTGTATCGCAGTTGGAATTTCAAATGGCAATAACCAAATATATACACACGTGCTCTATCCGTTCAATATTACCATAAGCACATGTCAATAAACGCATCTTCTAGTAAACTAAGTACTTTGAGATTGATAACAGTTAAGTAACACAGTTATCTTCCACTTTTGCACATATTAATTCAGTGACATCAAAACATTCCTTCCAGTACTGAGAGTACTTTGATTTTATCAGTTTATAGCGCAATATACATCGATAAGATAAGACATTTGAATGACTTCATTACAATTAATATACATAATTATAAAATGCTGAAGCATCCATTGAGGCAATAATTGTTTTTTCACATATATCATTATCTTATATATTGGTAAATTATGAACAATAAACAATTTGACATTTCTCCACCCACTTATCTCTCTACAGGTTGTATACCCGGCATCTTGGCAAAGGTACTGAATGTACGTTAAAACACTAACAACTATTTATATAATAAATTATTTTACCTCTGTGTGACTGTATTCAGTTCATTGACCTTGAAGAGTCATTTTAATTCGAGTTTAATGCTTGCATTCCTCGTCCTACTTTCGATTTTAAAAGTTAACCCGGTGTATTGTGAAATGTAGAAAACTGTAAAATACACCCACGAACTACTAAAACCCGGTTAATTACCGGCTACTCGGCGTCAATTTTCGGATCGGAATCAATGTCAAGTGTATTAAACTATGCACTTGTGAATAGGTGCTCCATTGAAATATATTTCTTTCAGATTTATGTAATGTATACATTTACAGAAACATCTGACTATCTGATTGTTTATGAAACATAAAAACCGAATATATATAAGCGGAGAACGTCGTCAAGTGGCATCTTATCGGAGAGCCTTCGGTTCATTCCTATACTTCGGCTATGGGCAGTGTCCTTGAGCATGAAACGTGTTCCACATGTGCTTAGTACTGGTTTTACCCCGGAAGACCTCAAGCATGATTTTTATAAGCTATAATAATCTGTCTCAGAGTAAATTTGAACTGTATTAAATATGTATTGGTACAGAGAATGTTAAAGAGTAATAATCCATCAATTGGTAAATTATTATGTCTCACCTCTACCACGAAAGTCATTTTATGTTTTATCGAAATTAAGCGACCCTATGTGCACCATCATCCTCTCTGTTCTAGTTATATTCATTAAACACCCGGCTGTGTAATCTACGTAGGCCCTCTCCCTCAAACGGGGTGTTTTTGTATTCAGTCCAAACCTCTAACGCATTAAACAACATCTCTGATATCATTATTCACAACCCCACCTCAAGTCCGTAGAACACATTACAAACCATCTCTGATATCATTATTCCCAACCCCACTTCGAGTCCGTAAAACACATTACATAACATCTCTGATATCATTATTCCCATCCCACCCCAAGACGTATAATACATTACATGCCATCTCTGATGTCATTATTCCCACCCCACCTCAACTCCGTATAACACATTTCATACCATCTCTAATATCATTATTCCCATCCCTGCCCAAATCCGTATAACACATTACATACCATTTCTGATATTTTTATTCCAACCAAACCCCAAGTCCGTATAACACCTTACATACCATCACTGATATCGTTATTCCCTGCAACCCCACCTCAACTCCGTATAACACATTTTATATCATCTCTGATATCATTATTCCCACCCCACCTCAACTCCGTATAACACATTTCATACCATCTCTGATATCATTATTCCCATCCCTGCCCAAATCCGTATAACACATTACATACCATCTCTGATATTTTATTTCCAACCAAACCCCAAGTCAGTATAACACCTTACATACCATCACTGATATCGTTATTCCCTGCAACCCCAAATCTGTATAACACATTACATACCAACTCTGATATCCTCATTCCCACCCCACCTCATGCTCGTATAACACATTACATACCATAACAGATATCATTATTCGCACCCCACCAAAAGCTCGTATAACACATTACATATCATATCTGATAACATTATTCCCACCCAACCCCAAGTCCGTATAACACATTACATACCGTCTCTGATACCATTATTCCCACCCAACCCCATGTCCGTATCATACATTACATACCGTCTCTGATATCATTATTCCCACCCCAACCCAAGTCCGTATAATACATTATATACCGTTTATAATATCATTATTCCCACCCAACTCCAAGTCCGTATAACACATTACATACCGTCTCTGATATCATTATTCCCACGCCACCCCAAGTCCGTTGAACACATAATATTACGTCTCTGATATCATTATTCCCAACCCACCACAAGTCCGTATAACGCATTACATACCATCTCTGATATCATTATTCCCACCAACCCAAAGACGTATAACACATTACATACCATCTCTGATATCATTATTCGCACGACACCCCATGTCCGTATAACACATTACCTACCATTTTTGGTATCATAATTCCCTCGCCACCCCATGTCCGTATAACACATTACATACCATCTTTAATATCATTATTCCCACCCCACCCCACGTCCGTATAACACAATACATACCATCTCTGATATCATTATTCGCACGACACCCCATGTCCGTATACATGTAACACATTACATACCATTTCTGGTATCATTATTCCCACGCCACCCCAAGTCCGTATAACACAATACATACCATCTCTGATATCATTATTCCCAACCCATCCCAAGTTAGTATAATACATTACATACCATTTCTGGTATCATTATTCCCACCCCACGCCAAGGCCGTATAACACATTGCATACCATCACTGATATCATTATTCCCACCCCACCCCACGTCCGTATAACGAATTTCATACCATCTCTGATATCATTTTTCCCATCACACCCCATGTCCGTATAACACATAACAAACCATCTCTGATATCATTATTCCCACGGCACCCCACGTCCGTATTACACATCACATACCATCTCTGATATCATTATTCCCACACCACCCCACGTCCGTATGACACATTACATACCATTTTTGATATCATTATTCCCACGCCACCCCATGTCCGTATGACACATTACATACCATCTCTGATATCATTATTCCAACGCCACCCCAAGTCCGTGTAAAACATTACATACCATTTCTGGTATCATTTTCCCCACGACATCACATGTCCGTATAACTCAGTACATACCATCACTGATATCATTATTCCCACTCCACCCCACGTCCGTATAACACATAACATACCATCTCTGATATCATTATTTCCACCTCACCACAAATCCGTATAACACATAACATACCATCTCTGATATCATTATTCCCACCCCACCCACGGCCGTATTACATATTACATACCATCTCTGATATCATTATTCCTACCCTACCCCAAGTCCGTATAGGAAATTTGCTGACAATCTACGCCCGAACTCATCAACATAATATTATCCTGGATCCGCCCTGATCAACATACCTAACGTGTAAATGTTATAGTGTTTGCTTTTATATATAATTGACATTTCGGCAATGATTACAAAAACATTGAAACAACATTAAACCGGACAAAATAATTAATGTAATAACTATAAAATATAATTAACCCATTTGCTATCCACTTCAGAATTAACATGAAATTGTCCCTGCATGAATGGTTCATTGCTATTTCTCCCTTACTTTGAAAAAATTATCGAAATGTGCCCTCTCGCTTCTAGCCAACCAAACCCCTATCTCACACCCTATATCTGCATCGTTTCCCTCTGACTCCATACCGTTGATTCACTTGTAGGTGTGTACGGTGAGCATCGTCCGAGTTTTTTTTCTTAACCTCACCTGATAAAGTTGATAATATCAGAAACATTGTAGTTTCTCTATCGTATGACCCGGGTTAATTTTGTCCTAGATAATATTAGCGTTACATACCCTAAAGCAAGTAACCATGTACACATATTGATCAACAGTTAGATAAATTATGATTACGATTAGTGTAGCACGTTGTCCCGTGGTTAAGCATAAGGAATCGTGCGTTCAATCCTTCGCCCGGCTTTGTTCGGTGTACTTAAGCAAGAAACTATACCCGCTTTATGTTGGTGTTACCGCAGATTTTCATAATTATCTTTATGTTATTGGCGGTAATCATACATGTCATAATCAACAGTCGGTAGCGCATCTGACTTTCAAGCTGGGGTTCGTGAGTTCGAATCCCCACCCGGCCACAGTCTCTGTGATGACTTATATACGACTTTGCGTATCATTGTAATTTGTCTTTCACCGCTGGTTCAAGTGGGAAATGTATCAGTTACTTGCGGTGATAGGGAGTGATCGAGTACTGGTTAGCCTGCCGGGATTAAAATCAATTGTAACAGTCGTTAGGTCAATTGATCGTCTGTTAGTTCTCGATGACATGAAACTGACGGTCAATATTCGATCAATCACTCAATCATAATGTGTCGACGTGCCGTAAAACACCATTCATTCATTCATTCATTCAATCATAATGATCTTCATAGTTTCACCATGCAGCGTTTCATATTCCGGTTTACAAAATAATCTATTGTAACACATTACGAATATTGCCGAATAAATTATTCATCTTCATATTTTCGGCGAGTTTTATATTAATTATCTTTGTATTATTGTCGACTTCTATAATTATCTACATATTACCGCATATTGTCTTAATTATCATCATATTATAGTTAGCTTTCATAATTCTCTTCGTAATATCGCCGACTTTTATATTGTCTTCGTAATATCACCAACTTGCTTAGACGACGGGTGACGGACAAAGTGCCATCTCATAAACACATCTGACCAGACGACAGACGACGGGTGACGAACAACGTGTCATCTCATAAACACACCTGGCCAGTAGGCAGACGACGGTTGATGGACAACGTGCCATCTCATAAACACACCTGGCCAGTAGACAGGCGACGGGTAATGAACAACGTGCCATCTCATAAACACACTTGGCAAGTAGACAGACGACGGGTGACGAACAACCTGTCATCTCATAAACACATCTGACCAGTAGACAGACGATGGGTGACGGACAACATGCCATGACATAAACACACCTGGCCAGTAGACAGATGACGAGTGACGGACAACGTGCCATCTCATAAACACACCTGACCAGTAAAAAGACGACGGGTGATGAACAACGTATCATCTCATAAACACATCTGACGAGTAGACAGACGACGGGTAGCAGACAACGTGCCATCTCATAAACTTATCTGACCAGTAGACAGACGACGGGTGACGGACAACGTGCCATGTCATAAACACACCTGGCCAGTAGACAGATGACGAGTGACGGAAAACGTGCCATCTCATAAACACACCTGACCAGTAAAAAGACGACGGGTGATGGACAACGTATCATCTCATAAACACATCTGACGAGAAGACAGACGACGGGTAGCAGACGTGTCATCTCATAAACATATCTGACCAGTAGACAGACGACGGGTGACGGACAACGTGCCATGTCATAAACACACCTGGCCAGTAGACAGACGACGGGTAATGGACAAAGCACCATCCCATCAACATTCTGACCAGTAGACAGATGACGGGTAACGGATAACGCTTCATCCCATAAACATTCTGGCCAGTAAACAGACGACGGGTGACGGGTGACGGAGAACTTGCGATCCAATAAACATTCTGGCATGTAGACAAACAACGGGTAAACACATCCGGCTAGTAGACAGACGACTGACAACGCGTCATAGCATAAACATATCTGGCCAGTAGACAGACAACGGATGACTGACAACACGTCATCGCATAAACACATCTGGCCAGAAGACAGACAACGGATGACTGATAACCCGTCAGCGCATAAACACATTTGGCCAGTAGACAGACGACTAACAACGCGTCATAGCATAAACATATCTTGCCAGCAGGCAGATGAAGGATGAAGGACAACGCATTAGTAGTCGAATAATCAATACGTGGAATGACAATTTTGATTTGTTAATGTTAACCTTTATTAATTAAATATTAAAAAACAACAACATTATTTCTGTCAAAATGGTAGAATACAAGAAGGTGTCATGGGTTTAAGGTTCTGATAGAAGATGCATCTGTAGGGATAAATGTTTTTGCGGGAATGAGGCCCTGCGAAAATAGCTATTACAAGAAATGGAATTTTATATCTGAACTGAAAAATGATACATGAATTATTAATTTCCTTGCATACCAACCACAAAAGTAATTATTTCCATTTACTTCATCATTATCTTTAATCACGATCACCATAAAGACGTTAAATCATATAATATACGTCACATATTCAATGTAAAAATAATTCACGCAGCATTCTATGATTGATCTATTTATGAATAACTATACTTGTAATCAATTTAAGAAAACTGAATTTATTAATAGAAGTTAATTTATCCGTAATGTGACTTTAACTTATTCTATAATAATCCTAAATGTTTAATAATTCTCACAATTCTCATCCATAAAAAAAGAAAAAATCTGTACTTCAAAATCATACAATTATCTCATTGAATTATTCTTAATTAATGGTATATATCATTTTTATCCTGAATGTTAACATTCATATATCAGGGCATTGATAGTAAAAGCTTTTGATGACATTTTACATTTTTATAGTACGTTAAACTTTATGTGAAGCCGTCACTGTAGTACAGTGCAGAAATGTGTTGTCGACGTTGTAATCAACATTAAACTACATGATCTGAAACACTTTCATAATGTCACTTAACACCATTCCCACATATAGTTTGTCCTCCCTGTCACAGTAAGAGATGGAATATGGAGACACTACTTCATCCTGTAGTAGTATTTGTATCTTGGTACACTCGGCCGTAATCTGGTGGATGTTGCAGGAGCTAAAGCCACATACATACACTGTCCCGGTCTGGTCTATAGCAATACCGCGAGGACTTGTCAATGTGTCGTCCTTGTAGACTGCCATGACATTACCAGTCAAGGTCATACAGGTCACGGTGTTGTTGTTGTTATCAGACACGTGTACGGCCGTCTTGTCTGGTCTCATGGCAACATACTCAGGACAACTAAACAGAGGTTCACCACGATCACTATTCATAAAACTCCTCAACACAGTGCCACTCATATCGATTATCTCTACCTTCCCGGGATCAATAAATGTCACTATAAGTGTATCATTATTACTCACTATTCCATGACATTTACCTTTGACCTTTATTTCACGACTTTTGGATAGTTTGTTAGAACTTACAGACAGTAACGCGATTTTCTTATCACCGGGGTATGTCACGGCCACTTAACTGTTGTCAGTACGAGTTATATCCCATGGAAAGTTTGACAGTTTTAGTTCAGCAGTTATTTTGTTTTGTTTTGTATCTACTAGATTAATCTTACTATACTTATCAGCAATGACTAACCGGTTTTCTGGAAGCAGGACTGAGCCTGAGATGCAGCAGCCATACAACCTGGTATCACTCTGTGTTCTGATTTTGATATCTGTAATGTTTGTCGCTGATCTGATTTTACTCTTCTTTCTTTGTTCATTCCTTACTCGTACTTGTAGAGACGACGAATTGTTATGTGGAACGTCTGCCGATTGTTGTGAACCTATATTCTCATTACCTTCTGTCAGAATAGTTGTTTTGTTTTTTGCTTCATTTGTTTGCTCAATTCTAGTTGATTCAGTGACGTCCAGCGTTCCTGTCTTTGTTGTTTTGATATCGTTTTCATCCACAATGCTGTTTGCTGTGTTGTCTGTGGGTTTATTGATCACAGAAATATTCCCGATTACCTTCAGTGTTTCCATTAGGTCTTGTATCTGCTTCTCCGGCTTAAACTCGTACTTCGTGATCTTATTATCATTCTTTATCTGGCTAAGACTCTCAAATATTGTCTTCATCTGTAGTTTGGATTTGTCCATAGCAGTGAATAGTTTCCCGTTTTGTTTAGATTTGTGTAAAGTATCAAGTTCTGATATCAATGCATTTACATCTTGTTTCACTGTAATGCAGTCATCAACTTTACTCATGCTTGCCTGATCTTCATCTCTGACGTCATTTACTTTGTTTTTTTGCGTCATTTTCAAGCTTATCAAAATATTCGTTTATCTCTGTTCTGAACTCTCGAATATATTTTATTGCGATAGATTGGTAACTTTCTATAAACTTAACATTTTGTTCTGTCATGATGGTTGCAGTATCAGCTTGTTGGAGAAAGGAAGCAAGTTTGTTACGTGGGTGTTCATATTCTTGTTCAATATAAATGATATTGTCACATTTCTTGTGATCAATCACAAAACAGATTCCACAACCTAGTTGTTTATGTGAGCTACAGTAAAAATTAACAAGCTCACCTGTGTGTTTGGAACATTTATCAACATTCGTGTCAGGAGGATTTATCTGGGACTTCTTTTTTGGCATTGTTGATTTATCTTGTAGCACGTCTTGTCTGTCTTGGTTTACGGTGATACCTAAAACACTCAGCACATAGATATTCACAACAGTCGATACAAAATCCCGCGGCGGGTATTTGTTGGCCATCATCACTACATGGCTGACAGATAAGTTCCGGTGATTCATCAGATTCCTCCTCCTTGGTGGTACTTAGCTCACCTGCCTTTCTTCCCGGGACAGCCATTTTGTACCTATCCTTCTCTTTAAACGTATTTAGTTTCTGCAAATATATTGTAACAATATATTAGAGAAAATAATCCCGCCTGCGCTCATTGACGTTTAATTTCTTATGTAAAGCATTCAATCTACCTGATATGTAAAACAAATGTATGACTTACAGTATTAAAGATGCATCACCTACTAAGAAAGTTCATAGAATGTCAAAGAGGAAGATCCTATTCGAAGATAATTGTTAATTCTGTCCCTGTAGTAAATCTTATTTATAAAATTTATGAAATTCGTTAATAGACGGGTCGGCATTTCCCGATTTATTCGTCGATGTTTCAGCATAAACCCGATACTGGCCAATGAGTTACTTTAGATTTAAGGTCAATAATATTAAAGAATTTTACACTACAGAGACAGAATACAATATAGATTATTGAACAGAATATCCAAAATATGATGTTTGATATGAATTTGCAATTTGACTGCTAATCTTGAAAATATATCGGCGATATAGGTGAGGCCTCTTTGATACGAGTACATTATTTAATATTTGATATTATTTGAATATATGAATGAATCCGTATATTATATTATGTAAATGTTTATCACGCTAATGGTTGTGATTTCGCTGTTCAAAATTGATCGAAATTCACGCAGTAATGGCAAAACCTCAGTGACGGTTTTGCTAAATTAACCATGATTAAACATCATATTAACAACTTTGTTTATTTTCTTATTACTTTGTCAAGAGTCGTGCACATATACAAATATACTGACATTGTCAGTTTGGATCATTCGGTAAATGTGTATTAAAGTCATTAAAAAACAGTCTTTGTCACATATATCATTTTCCTGTTATAGGAATAGTGATAGTGTATGGACTATATGATAATCAACAAAGAAACAGTAGTTGTAGTACATGTAACAGTTACTACTATCCTGTTATAGGAATAGTGATAGTCTACAAAGGCAGCAATAATAACATTCACTAGTGCCATGTTATAGGAATAGCGATAATGTTTATACTATATGATAGTCGACAAGGCAACAGTAATCATAACATGTACTAGTAACCTGTTATAGGAACAGTGATATTGTATAGACTATATGTAATCGAAAAAATTAGTAGTAGTAACTTCTACTAGTGTCCTGTTATAGGAATAGTGATACCGTATATACTCATTGAGAGGCGACAAAAAAAAACAGTAGTGAAAAATTCGACTGGTGTTCTGTTATTAGAATAGCCAGTTTGTTTAAAAAAGATGCAAATTCAATTTAAAATATATGTCATCTATGTTAATGAATACTTTTAGTAATTTGATATCAAATTGAAGGAGAAAACGTTTTAATTAAATGGATGAGCAATATGGTAAATGGCAACTAAAGAAAAGTAATATCAGTCTCATGTTTCACCAAAATATACTTAAATACTTAAATCTAGAAAAGTCGCTAGATGATCACGATTTTAGACTGATTCCATTAAAACTGGATACGGTTTCTTTGATATCGATTATATAATAGACAGATATCAAGTCAATACTTACTTAAATATTTAAGTACAATGTTGGTGACAATGAAGCCAGCTCTGCAATGTTTACTTCGATTGATATATCTACTCCCTGGCTTCTGTTTCTGGCATAGTACTACCGTTGGAAACAGGAAGTGCTTCCTAGCGATTGTCGCATAATGGCGGTTATAAATAATCCATGTTTCTTCTTCTTTAAAAATGCATTTTCCTTATTTTATGCTCATTTTTTTTTGAATGTCAAAATTGATGTATTTTAAACATTTTCAAAGCATTGTCATGTTTGAATTGTAAATTTAGATAAACAAAATGATGCTTGAAATTTGACGTATGAACATGTGATTTCGGAATTTTCAACAGTGTACACAATGAGCAGAAATAATATTATATGATATATAACCCCTACACTTTTTCCATCATATTTTGGTAGTGCTAAGGTTGACAAACAGTAAAATATAAGCTCCACTTCTTTCATTTTGGTCTCTCCATCAATGACAAGACTTGAAACTTTTATTATTAACTTTAGAATAAAGAACAAACGTCAATGGTTGGCTTACATCTTCTCAAACCTATTTAAGTATATGGGTGAATGCTTAATATAGGAATGCATTGAGGTGTGCATCATTACAGACTGGTTTCTATACGATTGCACGTTAAATATGACTTACATTCATTAAGTAGTTAATAAATTACAATTAAAAATATAATTATGTTGTTTAAGTATTGAAGTTAAACTAAAGAATATATTTATATATATAAATGCTAATTGGATTCTTACTAGTTATTTCTTTAGTATAAAACAGATATAAGAGAAACCATGTGTACTTTTACTGGAACCAGTTTAAAATCATCCAGCTACATTTCTTAGATATAAGTATTTAAGTATATACATCAATGTGTTGTGTTGGTGAAACAGAAGCCTGGTGTATAAACTATATTTTCTTTCGTAGTTTACTCAAACACGCATTTTATTACTTTAGTACCTTGATGAACACAATCTGGTGTCAAACAAACACTGTGCTACGTAGCGTACTCAAACACGACTACCAGTAACTTAATACCTTGATGAGCTTACTCCAATAACCCAATCTAGTGTCAAACAACCACAGTGTTAAGTAGCGTACTCAAACACGCCTTCCAGTACCTTAAGCACATTGATCAAATTCCAATAACCAAGTCTGGTGACAAACAACCACTGTATTACGTAACGTACTCAAACACGCCTTCCAGTACCTTTAGTACCTTGATCAATTTACTCAAATAACCCAATCTAGTGTCAGACAACCACTGTGTTAAGTAGCGTACTCAAACAAGCCTTCCAGTAATTTAGTACCTTGATCAACTTACTCAAATAACCAAATCTGGTGACAAGCAATCACTGTATTACGTAACGTACTCAAACACGCCTTCCAGTACCTTTAGTACCTTGATCAATTTACTCCAATAACCCAATCTAGTGTCAAACAACCACTGTGTTAAGTAGCGTACATAAACACGCATTCTAGTACTTTAGTACCTTGATGAACACAATCTGGTGTCAAACAACCACTGTGCTACGTAGCGTACTCAAACACACATTCCAGTACCTTAAATTAGTACCTTGATCAACTTACTCCAATAACCCAATCTAGTGTCAGACAACCACTGTGTTAAGTAGCGTACTCAAACACACCTTCCAGTACCTTTATTATACCAATCAATCTAGTATGTTTGCAATGTGATTCATTTCTGGTGGTTAAATGTTCTTAAGTTTCCATATGTTCAGAGAAATATGCAGAATTATTTTCAACAATATTTATGACCAACCGATTTACACAGCTCTAATTTCTTGGGCACAAGAATCTTGCAAGGGAGGTGGTGGTATTCTTAAGTGAGACCTTTAGCATAGCTTTATAATAATATCATATAACACACTTGCATATGCTGCTGCGTAAAATATTACTTTACTTTATTTTACTAGTTCTCCAGTTTCTATCCGGTAAATAGCAATAGTTACGATTGTTACGAGCACGCTGATTGGTCAGTTGCTTCAGGGGAAGTGTAAATGACGTCGTAATAGTTTAGTAAGCATTCAATTGCTATGTATTGTGGGCCAGGCATAGAAATCCCTGCTTATTTCCTTGGAGGTTAATAGACCGGATGCGGGAGCTATCAGGTTCTTCGTTAGACTACTACTTTACGTAACACGCAACAATTTTACAATTCAAATGTTCTTTATTTAACAGTTTCAATTTCGAAAATAGAAATATTTTTCAATTTCCAACACATAAATCCTAAACAACTCACATTTAAACAATAAAAAGAAACTACGTTTTGATGTGCGCATCGAACGAAATAATATTCAATTTGATAAACAAATACGATGAAATACCTAAGTAGGTCACCGCTGTTTGAACAAACATAGTTCCTGAATTAGTGCATATAGAATTTAACATGCTTCGAGTTTTCGTTGTATGTGTAATGAAGACGGCTATCACCCAGACTGATATTTGTATTTTTAACTTAGTCTACTAATGTATTTATAATTATTTTGACATCGGTGATGTTCTGCATCGAACAGAAGAACCCCATTCGAGAAAAACAAAACAGATTAAGATTTTAAAGCATTATGTTCACTTCTAGTGCATTTTTCAAAATCATTATATAACTGTACGAATCCATGCATTGCGCATTAAATATAAAACCAATTATATTTGAAAATTATAAAACGATTTTTTTTATTCATATCATTTTGCTACCGACTAGTAATGAATGAAGAAATGGTTGATTTCATCATTTTTAAGAATCAGTATACAAAAATACTCGTAATCATTCTTGTATACTGAGATATATATATATATAAAAAAATATGTAAAAAAGTATATGTTGAATATGCAAACAATGCTTTTTTTAAAAAAGTATCTCTCTAGATTTTTGTTTCAAAATGATTGCCGACAACAACGCTATAATTCAATTACGTAATTTATAGGATGGGAGTGGGGGTGGGGTTATAAATAGCTACTATTAAAGCGGAAGATTGGTCCTCCAGACTTATAATTACTTGCCTAAACCAGTGACTTAATTAATTGTTTATATGTCTCTGCCTAAACCAAATAAGAAAATGAGCTCTAACATTTCAATATCGAACTGTCAAAAGAACAAACATTTTAGTTTATAGGAACCCACGAGAACACACACGGCAATGTTGTGTCTATTATATTGGTCATGTATTAGTATCGCTAATTGAAGCTTTAACTTATTTTATAAAATTCACTGATATCAGTAAAATAAAGTCTCAAGAAATTGTTATTTGATGATATTTTCTATCATAAATTATTGAAAATGGAATAGTTGTTATATTTGTTGTCTTGAATGTCTTCGATTATATAAACTATTAACCAATTTCGAGAGTTTTGCCATCTTTCGATAATACAAACGAAGTTAAAAACCTTCATGTACATATACTGCGGTTCCTTATTCCATATAATTTGCATCATATAGATATTATGTTATTAACCAGTTTTGAGTGTCCTTTAAATTAATCAGTTTGAAATATCGTAGAGGTGTAAAATAGTTGATGCATGAAGATGCGTGTAAGTATTGCTATGTAAGGTATGCGATAATGTCATCAGACCACACATTGGATCTAAATATAGATCAACTACGGCTAAGTAGTAACGGTATTAATATACAGGACAAACTGATGAACACATCGGCATCCAAGACGATGTACATGTAATTACATGTAATTACAGACCTGAGCCATATATATTTATTAAATATTACAGATGCTTGTCGGTATTTCCTTTACTGATCAGAATGCAGTTTCGAATATGAAAAAATCAACTGCTTTAAATTATTTTATTGTCGCGAATAATTGACCGGTATTACATAACATATTGTGCATATAATTACGAACAAATTACATACGAAACCCTTAACAAGCGCAAACGTTAAGGTCATTCATTATCATAACGGTATATGGGTATTTATCGTCTTCATCTGATGTGCACAAACGACATTTTTGTAAAACAGAAATATATAAATTCCTAAATTCCTTATTACGGTATATTACATTGTACATAAAACGGCCTTTACACCGGATCTTATAAGTGCATGTAGTTATGTAATACACAACTGATACACATAAAACACACGTTACCGAACCCTTATAAGTATACGATAATTCTTACCAACAGACGCTATCGATGGGAAAGCACCAGCGGGTAGTAGTGGGGGGGGGGGAGGGGGGGGGGGGGAGTACCGTGAAAGTAGTCCTGCCGAAAACAAGTAGTACCAAGTTTCATGAAAGTGGTAACGTGACAGTTTACTTAAACGCTCATGGGTATGAACACGTAATGTTTACACAATATTACACTTTAATGCAACTGTAAAATTGTCACATGACAAGTTGATCTATTTGTTATACTGTATTTCAATCATTCAAATGATTTGTTTGGACATATTTACAACAGTTTATTATTAAGGTATAGATATTTATTTTTGCGTAATTTCATATTCAGTAGAAAAGTCAATCACAATTGCTATTCTACTATTACAAACACATCTTCAACTTAGTTTCGCCAATGTATTGCAATTAATCGCCAATAATGATTTATGCAACAGTTCAGATAAAAAATTTCCTTCTTTGTCTATAACCCGGACAAATATAGCCTACACATGTCAGCTCCAGTTTCATTCCGAGAGAAATCATAGTTTTCTCTATAACGTCTAACCGTGGAAATAACAATTATTATAAGAAAGGCGGTTTTGTCTGTTTTATTAAAAACCTGGTCAGCCTACCAATATCTCCTTCAGCGTGCTATACAAGCTTATGATTTATATTTAGCCATAGTCATCACATGTGATTGCATGCTTACGTGACAACTCGCGTGACAAATATGTGTAACAAGTCCATGTTTTTCTAATAAAATGTGTCTTATTTACATAAACAGGAATGTTTATAAAATGTACATACTTGTATAACAAGACTAGAAAAATATTCAAAAAGTCTGGAACTACAGACTGTGCTGGGTGAGCTGCTGTTACACATTTTTCTCTCTCTACATGAAATGAACACGTTGTCTTGAATGCTCTCCAATCAATTTGTAATTTGTCGCGACCAGAAAATTCTTACAGTAAAACCTATCTTAAACAATCATTCAACGGAATAAGCAAAAGTGGCCTTTTAAGACAGGTTGTTGCTTAATAAATGTTACAGTTTACACATGTTTGACAGCAATGTGAATGTCTACCAGAATATACATAAATCATGGCTGATGACAAATAATATACATGTATAGCCAATGTAGGAATCAAAACCTAACACGTTACACACGGTGACAGACAGCCAGCCAGCCAGCCAGCCAGACAGGCAGGAAGGCAGGCAGGCACTTCCAAATTTGCAAATCTATGGCACAATATTATAATCAGTGTCCAGGTACATGTAACATATTTATGTAGATATTTAAACATTGTTCCCATGTAGGTAAAGTCATGATAGGTCACATGCCTTATCAAAACAAATTATGTAGAAAAACAAACACAAAAAGGTTTACCAACATTTAATTATGCAGAAAACAAACAAAAAAAGGTTTACTAACATTTAATTAAGGAGAAAACAAACACAAAAAGGGTTTACCAACATTTAATAATGTAGAAAACAAAAAAAATGGTTTAACAACATTTAATTAAGGAGAAAACAAACACAAAAAGGTTAACCAACATTTAATTAAGGAGAAAACAAACCAGAAAATGTTTACCAACATTTAATTAAGGAGAAAACAAACACATAAAGGTTAACCAACATTCAAGTATGTAGAAAACATACACAAAAACGTTTACCAACATTCAAGTATGTAGAAAACAAACACAAATAGGTTTACCAACATTTAATCAAGGAGAAAACAAACACAAAAAGCTTTACCAACATTCAAGTATGTAGAAAACAAACACAAAAACGTTTACCAACATTCAAGTATGTAGAAAACAAACACAAAAAGGTATACCAACATTTAATTAAGGAGAAAAAAACACAAATAGGATCAACAACGTTCAGTTTTGTAGAAAACAAACACAAAAAGGTTGACCAACATTTAATTAAGGAGAAAACATGTACAAATAGGTTGACAAGCATTCAATTATGTAGAAAACAAACACCAATAGGTTTACCAACATTTAATTATGGAGAAAACAAAAACAAATAAGTTTACCAACATTTAGTTATGTAGAAATCAAACACAAATTGAAGGACCAACATTTAATTATGTAGGAAAACAAACACAGAAAGGTTAAACAAACATTAAATTATGTATAAAAACAAACACAAAAACGGTTACAAACATTTAATTATGTAAAAAAACAAACACAATAATGTTTACAAACATTTAATTATGTGGAACAAACACAAAAAAGTTTACAAACATTTTATTATGTAGCAAAAAAAAAACACAAAAAAGGTTTACAAACATTAAATTATGTAGAAAACAAACACAAATAGGTTGACCAACATTTAATTTTGGAGAAAAAAATGCAAACCCAAACACGAACCCGCATTCTAAACTACCCATGTTTCATGTTCAAGTTTACCCCCAACCCTCAATACTTTATTCCCTATTAAAACTCATAGTTATTTGTATCGTAAATTATTCAAATTATTTGTCACCAATTTACATTACATATGATACAATGCTTTGTATTTGAAATTTAATTGTGATATATCTTTGAATATTTCATTGACGTGTAATAGTACGTTGAATATTTTATTGAAGTGTGATATTACGTTGACTATTTTATTAAGTTGTGATTTTATTGGTTATTACACCAATATTTTGCATATTTCATATTTTTTGTGCGCCAAAACGTTGTTTAACTGTTAATGACGTCATAAATTATGACATTGTTAATTTTTATGTATTTTGAACCTACTGCGTTGTTCAGCATAAAAACATTTATATAGAGTTTGCTATTAGTTTTAGTTAAAAAATATATGTAAATGTCATTGTTTTCGTTTTGTTAATATTGTTTATTACCATTCCGCTCGCCACCAACTCTCAGTGAAATATTCAATATGGACGTCAATTCACGTGCTTATTAAACGCCAGTGCTTGAATGACGTCAATAATTAGTTGTTTAAGGGATTCGGGATTATTATATCTCAGGCTTCGTTTCATGTCTTAACATTTTCAAATTGAAAGCATGGCACATCAGAAAGAAATTTTCAATTCGGTTAAACCAGCATTACCGTTAATGCCAAGAGATGCGTTTTCACATAACAGCTTACCACAAAAACCATCGTAAACGTAAACCAACATTTATTCCTAGTATTTATAATATTCATCAATATGAATCCAAAATTACTAAAACCATGTAGAAAATGATGTATTGTCGTGAAACGAAATAATTTTAAATGTTGATCAAAATTCAAACAATTGTTGTTGTTGTATGGTGACTAGCGTCACTTTCAACAATTTTTCAGTCATATCGCGACGGTGTCTACTTGAGATAGTATTTTTAACGCTGTCACACTGGAGTATCATGCCGCAGACACATGGTATGATACCCCATTCAGTCACATTATACTGACACCGGGCCGACCAGACCTAAAACTCTCCTCTAAATGCTGAGCGTCAAGCAGGAAGCTTCTAGTACCATTTTTAAAGTCTTTGATATAACCCGGTTGGGGATCGAAACCATTCATTGGAACAAAATCACAAGTGTTAATCTACCCCAAACACAGGTCATTGGAACCAAATCACAAATGTTAATCTACCCCAAACATAGGTCTTTGGAAACAAAATCACAAGCGTTAATCTACCCCAAACACAGGTCATTGGAAACAAATCACAAGTGTTAATCTACCCCAAACACAGGTGATTGGAACCAAATCACAAGTGTTAATCTACCCCAAACACAGGTCATTGGAACCAAATCACAAGTGTTAATCTACCCCAAACACAGGTCATTGGAACCAAATCATAAGTGTTAATCTACCCCAAACACAGGTCATTGGAACCAAATCACAAGTGTTAATCTACCCCAAACACAGGTCATTGGAACCAAATCATAAGTTTTAATCTACCCCAAACACAGGTGATTGGAACCAAATCACAAGTGTTAATCTACCCCAAACACAGGTGATTGGAACCAAATCACAAGTGTTAATCTACCCCAAACACAGGTCATTGGAACCAAATCACAAGTGTTAATCTACCCCAAACACAGGTCATTGGAACCAAATCACAAGTGTTAATCTACCCCAAACACAGGTCATTGGAACCAAATCATAAGTTTTAATCTACCCCAAACACAGGTGATTGGAACCAAATCACAAGTGTTTATCTACCCAAAACACAGGTCATTGGAACAAAATCATAAGTTTAAATCTACCCCAAACACAGGTCATTGGAACTATAATCACAAGTGTTAATCTACCTCAAACACAGGTCATTGGAACCAAATCATAAGTGTTAATCTACCCAAAACACAGGTTAATTGGAACCAAATCACAAGTGTTAATCTACCCCAAACGCAGGTCATTGGAACCAAATCACAAGTGTTAATCTACCCCAAACACACACAAGGATTGTCTTTAAAGTTGAAGTCATATTAATGCCAACCCAGAGTTCTTAAACACGGAACGTGAGTGCTTGTTAAACATGCAACTCAGCAATATTGTTATATATTGTTATCTATTGTATCAAAGTAAGATGTTGTTTAAGAAATAGCATAGTCTTAACTTAAGTTATAATAACAACGATCGATGAAACCCTTCAAAGACAACTAACAACAATTGTTGAAGACAAT
Organism: Panopea generosa; assembly: GCA_029582155.1. Taxonomy (NCBI): domain Eukaryota; kingdom Metazoa; phylum Mollusca; class Bivalvia; order Adapedonta; family Hiatellidae; genus Panopea; species Panopea generosa. The sequence goes on from CM055912.1 coordinate 2,890,478, forward strand.
AAGAACCATTGCAACCCTTTTTTTTTTTCAAGAGAAACATATTTTCTTACTGTTCTATATAAAGTCGAACCTGTGTTTGTGGTCACCTCTATTAAGCAACCACATGTCTTAAAACATCTGCATTTTCTATTTACATTTTTTATAACTTTAGTGTAAATTAACATGCCACCTGCCTGAAAGGGTCACTTTTGATATGTCCATTGGTGACTGCTTAAGGCAGGTTTGTCCGTACTTCTTTTAAATCACAAACAGTATCTTAAAACATAACGTTACACTTAAAATATTTAGTATATCACACAAACTATGGCACAGTTCGCAATATCAAGACGAGAATTCCCTTAACGCATTATTATCATCTATATTTGGTCAGATAGTCATTAACCACACAAATACATGCATCTGTTAAAATCCTATAAAAGTCATTTTTTAACACCAGTGATACATTATCGCAGTATATGCTGTGTCAGCATTTGCTCTACTGATCTGCAGCAATATTTCACATATTCTAGGAAACTATTTTAAACCAAATTACATTTTAAGATCAAACGTTTTGCTACCGTGACAAACAGGGGGCGCAACTCCGTGACGTGGGAGGCACTTATCATAATGGGATCAAATCCGAGACCTCTGTCGCTAGTTGCGAACACATATCCACTGGCATTTCTGCCTCTGTTTTCAATTGATTGCTGTCATTCTCTTTTGCCCTGGTTAATCTGACTGACCATTGTTATGTAAAGTGATTATAGAACAAACGCTAATATACTGTGTAATTGAATAATGAACATTATACACCATTGTTCTAGCGACATTTACGTTGGGTGAATGCATAATGATGTAACCTTGATGGATTGGCTACAACAACAACACGTGCAACACTGATATAACTTTTATACAATTAAACCTATGTAGGCGGTCACCTCTGTTCAGCAGCCAATTGTCTCAAGCAGCCATATTTGCTATTTCTCATATTAAAATACCACTTTTGCTCCTTTCACTCAATTGGCTTCATTAGACAAGTTTGTCTGTACCTACTTGGGTCTTCCACCATATCGGAATCACCGAATCGTGTGACGAAAAAGAAGTTTCAATGCATTAGGGCATTCTTGTCCAAGGTTAACCAGTGTCTAAATAAACAATCAACAAAACCAGTGTCTAAATGAACAATCAACAAAACTAAGTGTGCTGTATCACAACTAGCTTGTCCTATGTTAACTAGTGTCTAAATAAACAATCAACAGAACCATTGTCTAAATAAACAATCAACAAAACCAGTATCTAAATGAACAATCATCAAAACTAAGTGTGCTGTATCATGATTAGCTTGTCCTATGTTAACTAGTGTCTAAATAAACAATCAACAGAACCATTGTCTAAATAAACAATCAACAAAACCAGTATCTAAATGAACAATCAAAAAAACTAAGTGTGCTGTATCATGACTAGCTTGTCCTATGTTAACTAGTGTCTTAATAAACAATCAACAAAACCAGTGTCTAAATAAACAATCAACAAAACCAGTCTCTAAATGAACAATCAACAAAACTAAATGTGCTGTATCATGACTAGCTTGTCCTATGTTAACCAGTGTCTAAATAAACAATCAACAGAACCAGTGTCTAAATAAACAATCAACAAAACCAGTGTCTAAATAAGCAATCAACAAAACTTAGTGTGCTGTATCATGACTAGCTTGTCCAATGTTAACCAGTGTCTTAATAAACAATCAACAAAGATAAGTGTATCATGAATAGCTTACGTGTTTCCTTACATTTCATTATATTCCACGAGTGCTTGCCCTGTGCGAACAAGAATGTACTTGCCCTGTATTGCTTATTAATCATATTTAAAATTTACTAAAACGGCACAAGCATATATCATCATTAAATTTGCGACAACAAATGCAATTAACTACACCATTCGATTAGTTTAAATTCTTCTTTTACAAGTCAAAAGAGATTTATTGAATGAATTTGGTGAATATTTATCATCATTTTATGCCACCGACGGCTAACAGACAATCAATTATTCTAACCAATAGTTCCTCGTATTTTGGATGGTTACCCAGTACTCAACACACACATTTCCGGAATTAACTGATACTTTTCTCACTTAAATCAGCGGTAGGAAGCACATTGTTGTTTATTACGGAGACTTTGGCCTGGCAGGTATTCGAACCCGCGATCCTCGGATTGATTGTCAGACTGAGCTAAGCGGCGACGTATTTCTTACACACAAATAATTATACTTGTGGTTGTTGTCATAAACATTGCTAGTATACACACATGCATTTTAACTAAATACAAACAAAAGTAAATCTGAAGGAATTTAATTGTGTATTACAACTACAAGAAGAAATGTTACTGGTTATATAAATTATAGTTTATATAAACTGAATCTTCAAACAAAAATGGACATTAATTTAATGCTTCTATTGATTGTTCGACAAATTTCATATGCGTCTGAGTTTCAACAACACACTTAGGAATATAAACACTCGTGAAATAACTCCTTCTTTGAACATGTGACGTATGTCATTTTTTTCCATGAACGCATACGCATGAACGTTCACTTTGGCTTCAAGTGTAATTTAGAATAACACCAACATTGTTCGAGATTCAAAATCGATTATGACGTCATAAGGGATATATTTAGGTTTTTTCGTTTTTTTATTATTTAAGCACGTGGTAATCAACAAGAGGCGAGACAGGCTGTTCCGTTTATTCAACATTAAATTGTGGAAGACTACATAATTAACCACTGACTCGGTGTTAGATTAATACAAAGTTGGACATTCTGTCGTTAATCGAGTATAATAATATCAAAAAATAAATATAAAGCACGAGCTTTATTTGGTGAACGTTCATGAGATATAAACTTACGTGTAACTAGCAAAAACATTTATTTATAGAAGCAAGTGGAACAATAAGTTACCTAAGGAAAGGGCCAGCCAAAATGGGCTATATGTTGCACACAGTTACTTCCCGAAAGCTATTATTGCCACGCGTCAGACTGTTAGACATTCGATATCCCTATATTTAACTCGCTGATGAGTGGCAACTGGCCGCATCAGAAAAATTAACAGGTGCTTTTACCGGGATTCGAACCTTTGACCTCCCGCTTCCAAGGTGAACCTCCTAGCAACTAGTCCATGGAAGACGAAATGTGTACGGGTTTTGAAGTCGTTCAACCTTCTACACCGAAATCCTTTGAAGTTGACGCAACTACTGTAATAAACGTATACTATTTATTCGTTATCACCGTTTTGCGTGAGAAGATAAACGTTCTAATTACGTTTGATGAGAATGAAACATTAATGTTGAATGTTATCTGCTGTCAATATACGCAGAGTTCGATTAACGGCACAATGATGTACTTTGTATCAAGTGTCTCCCTATTTGATCATGGTCGATCTTGGTTGTGTACATCTCGTCTTATCATATAACTAAAACATGCAAAAGTCTATCCAGGAAGTCGGAATTGTGACATCCTGCCCATCCATCATAATGTCCGGTATACCTGCCATGCACAAACGAGAATATATCGTGTACTAGAACCGTTTTACTCTGAGAGGCACTGACGTAAAGAATCTTTTTCAGCTTATTGCCAAATATAATAAACTATTACTTAATTACTTATTAATCTTATTTGTTCGGATGAAAGTTGTCGGATCTGGGGTCGTATTCATCAACCATTACTGAGAATATTCTTAAAATTGAGCTTAACAATTAAAATTTCAACCTAAAATATTTAGTTTATCATGACAGATAGAATAATTGTGAGAGTTTATTTGACTATATATCAGGTGTTCATACATGCTTGTAAATATTGGCCTCAAAACATAGTCTCTAAAAGTGTTTTGCAACACTCATTCTTGAGTTCAAATCTAAGACTATTCTTAAGAATGGTTGGTGAATACCAGCCCTGATGGTTTCAAAAATACAATACTGAAAACAATAACAAAAACCCACAACAAATCACTTAACGACTATCTGAATGTTACAAACAAGGGTCCTCAAGTCTCTGCCACTAGAAAAAATCATCAACAAACACATTCAGTTATTACAGCTTTCTCCAATAAGACTTGAATGCGTGCAATAATATAAACATGCTGTTTATTTAAAAAATATTAAAAAAAGTCAGGGCAATATATATATATATATATATATAGATAGTGTTGGTAAACTTCCTTAAAACCACTCCCATAAAACCACGCCCATCACTACAAGTGACATGCACTTAATATCGGAATATTGTCTAATAAACATATTTCATTTGAAAAACCGCGTTAGAGAAAGGTTCGAGTGATTAAAACGCTATGAAAATCTGAAGCATAATTTTTAATATCAAACCAATTTTGTGGGAAAAATAACGCACTTATATGTGTTTGTTAGTTTTGTGTACGGTGTCTTATCAAGTATTCATAGACAACTAATGGTTAAAAAATGAATTAAAGCAAAATGTTTGTGTTTTAACACATATGAACTTACTACATCATACACTCAGGCTAACATAACTAATATAGTCTCTATCCTCTCTATTTGTAATCAACATATCGCGTGTAAAGATGAACGTTTCATATACGTTTGATATAAACAAACAGTATTATTGATACTTTCTTCGATAAAAATACCAACATAGCACATTTACGTGATTATATCGTGCTCCACAACATTTAATTACACATATCACGTGTCTCTTTATCTTGATTCATTATATATCAATGAGTGTATCACACATTTATGACTGTATTATATATTTATAAAGAACCATCCTGGAAATCGTAGTTTCGACCCTCCGCATATCCATCATAAATTACCGAGAACCAGTCCTGGACAAACGAGTCACGTGTTCTGCAATTGTTTACCAGAATTCAGACGGGCATTGACTTTAAGACACATCTGTCTTCACAAACAAAATCATTAGATCATTATAATGTGCCCACTACAAACTTAACGTCATTGTTTTTTTCAGTACATCGTGTTTTACCATTATATACAACACAAACAATTCCTCGACCTAATTGTCTATTTCTGAAACAATTCTGACAATTAATGACACCACCGTAGAATCAGCCAACATATCGCAGCGTTTTCTACGAGAGAAACACCATTAGGTTCCAATCGTGTAACCTATAGACAAGAATCTTCAAGTCCATTTATTTTAAGTACATGTACGCTTAATCAAACAATTCCATTAATTTTACTTATATAGATCGTTCTTCATAGAATAAAACAAACACAACTACAACACAAAACCATCACTTTCTATCAGTACGAAATCAGCAACAAATGTACCTCGAAATAAGATAAATGATGTTTATTATGTTGAGAGAACAGATTTGTCCTTTGTTAGACATCACAATGGAGACACGGCTGTTGACTGGCTTACAACATAAGGATACGTACAAAGAAATTCTTTGATAGTCCATACCCGGTATCGCGCTTAACAGTCAATTTAGCGGTCGTGAGTTCCGGTCCCCGCCCTACCACAGTCTCCTTCATGATTGATACCCGACAGTGTGTCCCATTGTCGTTTGCCTCTCATTGCCGATTCGGATTGGATCTAATAATCTAATTCCTGGATAAATGATAATGAGACATTGAAATATTGCCAGATTACAGGGGGGGGGGGGGGGGGGGGGGGGGGTACATCAGGAAAAACGCAACAAATGTCTAAATTTACAAAACAAAAAATTATGATTGTTCAAATACTTCTCATTATGATAAATATATAAATTCCAAATGACTCAGTCAGTCAAATCTACCAAAATGTGACAAAATCACTATTTAAATCGAAGTGGTAAACTTGAAACGAAATCCCCATTCTAAAAGAGACAACATTTAAATACTGCTAGACCATCCACGCATCGTTCACTACGTGTAAACCTGTATAACGAATCTAATTGAAATATTTTAATACGTCAAACAATGTGTTGCAATTCTAAGCGGGAAATCTATTGAAGCTTAACCCAGATGCGTTGCCCAAGTTCGGAAATCTCCTTTTCAATATATCATTTTGACATGTTTCAATTGTTGTCCTTTTGGCAATACGGGGACGGTGAGTATATATATTTATATATGTATAGGCATGATATTGTGAACATAATCTTTTTAAGCCAATTTTAAAAGTTTGAAAAATCCTGATAAATTCTCTTTAAGATGTAAATATATCTCTTGTATACCTAATACCGCGATATACCTATTACCGCGAATGCCCTATTAAAACAATCTGTGAAGACATGCACAAAGCTCCAACTTCCGTTACCGTCGGCATTTGTTTGCATTTCGTATCGGCAACTGTTTTTTACTCAGCACACTTGTGTAACCTTATTACTGTTAAGTATTGATGCCATTCTTTACATAGTTGAAATTCTTTTTCAACTAGCGGTATTAGGTGTGAACAGTATATATTTTATATGCACTTGTTGGTTTAAAATTGATTAGTCCTATTTCAACCAAGAACATGTGAGTGCAATACAAATTCTGCATCCCTGTAATCTGCTCACAACTTCACTAAAACTGTGGAAAAATGACACATTTACCTAAGTTTTGGACATCGAGAAGGGTACTTTTAAATTAGCGCTTGTTTATATCAATATTAGGTCTACTGCGAGTTGTTATTGTGGATATCGCTCTTCTAATATTGTTTTTTGAATAGAAAATGTAATGAATTCTCACGAATATAATCTAACCGAGCCTGCGATATTATTTGTGAAGTCTGGTGTGAACGGTTAACAACCAATCCACCATACCACACACCACACCCGCCCCGATTTCATATTTTAATATCATAATAAGATAAAGATTATATTTGCGAAACTTAGAAAGAATGAACCTCTGTGGAAAACTCTCTGTCTGTGTCTGACCTACGTAATATCTTGATGAAGTAAGGTATAAGTGGCACACTTATAATTCAAACCACAGACGGTCTATTAAATTGATATAATAAGTAAAAACATATTTGAAGCGGTTATTCTCCGTACTTTTCTATCAAAACGGGTGTTGGCAATATTCATATAACAACGTATTTTATTGGGCAGGACAGCAACTGTCGCAACAATGTATCAGAAATTAAATTACTTGGCATATTCTTTTCAAAAATGCATTAACGCAAAGTGAACGATATAACGAGCATGGGAATTGTTTTTTTTATAAAAACTAGAACCATTACGTGTACCTTAATTTAGATAATGTACGAACGAACTAAATCCATTATTTGAACATTCAACTAGTAAATGTTTAGGTATATAATTTAAAGGTAGCAGGTTTATTCTTACTTTTATCTGACGATATTGTGAAAGCCTTACTATATACACATATCTAGACATTTTGTATTTTTATGATGAAATATATTATTCAAACAATTTGTTTCAATATAAACATTTAAATGATAAGTGTTATTATAGAAGCTAAGAACAATTTATTTCAAAAAACGTATGTGTATATGTAATTGATATACGCTACGTATAATCATTGTTATATTATTCACCTTGAGTACTTAAACTATTTATCTGAATTCAGGCGGTGTTACTCGAAGTGTAAGTCGCTGTAACTCTGCGGCGGCGTTACTTGGAGTGTAAAGCGCTGAAACACTGAGGCTGCGTTATTCAAAGTGTAAGTCGCTGTAACTCCGTGGCTGCGTTACTTGGAGTGTAAAGCGCTGTACTTCTGCGGCAGAGTAACTTAAAGTGTAAGTAGCTATAACTCTGCGGTTGCGTTACTCAAAGTGTAAGTCGCTGTAACTCCGTGGCTGCGTTACTTGGAGTGTAAAGCGCTGTAACACTGCGGCTGCGTTATTCAAAGTATAAGTCGCTGTAACTCCGTGGCTGCGTTACTTGGAGTGTAAAGCGCTGTACTTCTGCGGCAGAGTAACTTAAAGTGTAAGTAGCTGTAACTCTGCGGTTGCGTTACTCAAAGTGTAAGTCGCTGTAACTCTGCGGCTGTGTTTCTCAAAGTTTAAGTCACTGTTACTCCGCGGCTGCGTTACTCAAAGTGTAAATTGCTGTAACTCCGTGGCTTCGTTACTCAAAGTGTAAGTCGCTGTAACTTCGTGGCGGCGTTACTTGGAATGTAAATCGCTATAACTCCGCGGCAGCGTTGCTTGGTGTGTAAGACGCTGTAACTCTGAAACGGCATTATATTGAGTGTAAATCGCTATGACTCCGTGGTGGCGTTACTCGGAGTCGTAAATTGTTTTGACTCCGAAAGTCTCTGCGTAGAAATTACATATTATCATAATTTCAAAATATGTATAAAGTTGATATATTCGGACTAATTGAAAAAGACAAAAAACATTCCCATGAGATGGGAAAAATATTAATTGATGACATTGATTTGATTGCAGAACCGGGCAGAAATGTGATTAAGTAAGTCAACGATCTTAGCCTTGACAACGATGACGTATTTGATAGCGATTTATATTACTTATAGATTACATAACTGTTACACTTTACGTCTCACTACACAGTTGCGCCCCTTCTTTGCCACAGTAGCAAGATTCTCACGTTTAAAAAAAAGCCTATGTACTTTGGTTATGAACTATTTTCAAAATGGTTCATAGTGGTTGTGATTTCTTGCGGCAGATGAGTAGAGCAAAAGTTGAAATAGCATATAGTGCAATAAGACATCACTGGTGTTAAAAAAGTGCCTTTTATAAGATTTCAACATATGCATGTATTTATGATCATTTGAGGACTTCTTTTTTCAAAAAAGCTCAGGGTGTCACTGCACCCTCTTTTCAAAAAACCAACGTGGACAACATGCCAATTATTGTGCATTTTTATGTGGGTATACATTCCTGCTATGAAAAAAAAAATACTAAAAAAATCTATGTAGAATTCTTTTTTTACCATTGAAATCCTAGACTTATTTTACATGGAACAAAGAACAAAATTCAACTGTGTAGTGAGACCTTTATAGCGCTGGCTTAAAACTGATACACATGAGGGTCATATTTATGTTTTACATTAATTATAGTATAGAGCCTGAAATGACGCAAAGTAACACTATGTGTCAGACTGTAATTATTAACGGTGTTATATCAGACTATTCTAAGGACAGTTCTCCTAATTGTTAGTAATTAACTCCATTTTATTACTAAAGTCTTACTGTGGGAAGCCCATTATTGGTATACGCCGTAACTGTATATTACGCGTCACGTGATTGGTTAGCTTTGTAATCGATACGTCATGAAATTGTCATCCAGTTTTAAACAATTGACTGGCTCCTTGCAGCATTGATGTCAGTAGTTAGACAGTAGGTGGTTTTGAATGTGTTTATAACCTTGTGTATAGCAATTGTATGTTTCAAAGAGATAACAAAAAATAAAATCATGGTCAAATACACAAAAATGGCATAATGGACTCATGTATCCCTTTACGGACTGTGAGGGGTGTTGCATGTTATGAAAGTTGTGCATGTTTAATTACCCATAAAGTTCTAAATGAAACCGAATCTGATTTTTCTTACCTAAGTAGCGTTTTATCGCGCCATGGGATTATTTTGCTGATCAGTCTGATTTATATGTTTATATATTTCATATTTATTACATGTTTATTCAATGGATGTTTCATTTTTATTATATTTATATTACACTATCTAGTAAGATAAATATATATATATATATATATATATATATATATATATATATATATATATATATATATATATATATATATATAAATTTTATGCTATATCTGGTGAAGTCATTCAATACAAATTAACACACATTGTAACCATTCTCGAACATTATACTATAATACAAAAAAAACAAACTATATCAAACTAGTGTCTGACACTCCTGTTAAACAAAAACTTATTAGTGAGTGATCAGACAATATACGAGGGCACTTTCGCTCTTTCCCAAGCGTGTATAGTCATTCAATTAGTTTACATCAAACAAGACCGATATTTGTGGTGGATTTACATACTACATTACTGCTATGTTATCTCGAAGATGCATCCATGGCGATATCATGATTGCTTTCTCTCTCCCCCCCCCCCCCGGCGTTTAGGAACAACTTATTACCCAAATAAACTATCTAGAAGAAACTTGGTTAAACCAATTAGTTAAAGCCATTAGCATAATGAAAGTAGCTTTTACATGTTGGATCGTAGCTTTTACATGTTGGATCGTAGCTTTTACATGTACTATCGAAGCAAACAATCGGTCCACTCATTATTGCAAAAGATTGATAGTTCGATGTATCGTTATACAGATAATGGGCAATACTATAAAAAATAACTATGTCATAATGGAAACGTAACAGTCACAGGACACATCCACTAATGAAGCTCTTATAAAGTCAGTTGCTAGAGTCATTACAATGCTAATAAAGAAAAATGAAACAAAACAATTTAATTGACAATATGTATGTTCGCCCCGGAACATTCATTCTTGTATACCGGACAAGGATTTTCGCGTATTTTACCTGGTATGGATGTTTTCATCCTACACCCTCTGTACGAGCTTATATTCTTCTAATATTTTCTGACGTTTGTGTGCAAAATCAAAATGAATGTACATTAAATATCGATTATATTATCATTGGTTATATAGGTATTGACTTTAAGGATAATAGAACGGATCTTCTTTTGGCACAGTCCATTTTTACATACGATATCTCCCGAATCAGGTGTTTTAACCAACAATGGTAAAAGAAGGGAATTTTATGCCTGTCCCACAATTCATAGCAATTGAACACTTACTTAATTATGGCGTCATTAAAACTTTCCCTTAAGCAACTGACCAATCAGCGTGCTCGTGACAATTGCTATTGAACAGACACAATCAGGAGAGGGAGGTTGGATGACATCGTAAAACATATTTAAGATCCCAAATGGCGGGCTTGTCACTAACTTGATAAATGCAGTGACTTCTGGTGTCATCTTTTCTTATGGTCGTATTTTCCAGCGTACTAATGAGTGCGTCAAGGATACACTTAGTTAAGTGCAATTTTCCAAATTAATCTACTTTATCTGACGTCAATTGGTACGGCGTTATTGTCATTTTAATACAATCCAATCTGACATTTTATATAGATCCACAAAGAAGTCTTAGAATGAATCAACATCATAACGAGATGTCGGGTTGTAATCATCAACAACATTGTAATTGGCTTTTACAGGGAAATTGCTTCTAAATGTGATTACAATGACCTTCTTAATCTTTCATAGACAAGAATCATTTCGCTGGAGAACGTCATGTATTAATACGTGTATCTTTATTCCAGAAGTGTATTCGTAAATACGTTATATTTGCGTCATTCAAAAGCATTTTCAGATTTTAGTTTTACGGTTGGTGTATAACTTATATAAATATGCGTATAATTATTACATTTATATGTTATCTCCATGACCATTAACGCTCATATCCAGGACTAAAGTGTGAAAGAGGTAGATATAGTAGATGTGTTCAAAACCTTCGATACAGACCATACACGTATACATTGTCAATGAATACATATAATCCTTCCTTGTATACCGGGCAAGGATTTCCGCCTACTTTACGGTTAGGGTTAGTTTTCATCTTACACCCCATTCACGCCCTCATCCTGCCCTGCTGTGACGTTAGAACACTTTATAATGTGAAGTTTTAAAACATATTACGTAATATATTTATTTTGACGTCTGAAAAGTCATTGTGTTAAAATTCAATAGTAATCTAAATTAAAATAAATATTCAGTGTGTTTGGTATGCAAGAAAAATATTCAAACATGGCTTATTCTGTTCGGATAGAAAATTCAGTCCCTTTGAATAATTTTTTTTTTTCATCTTATCAAAAAATGCATATTTGCCTAAGACAACGTTATCGTTAGGTTCTTATCAGAAACGGGAATTAATGGTAGCACAGAAGGGTCCTGCTTCATCGAATTGTCTCAGCGCCGTCTCAAGATCACTTTGAAGTTTGAAATGTTAGTATGTGTAATATATATATATGTATAAGTGTGTAAGTTTTATGCAAGAATATATGTTATATTTCCAGTTGACGTATATATCATATATTATGTACATATGTAGATGTAGATATTATACGTTATGTAAATATAGTAATGTGTCATGGACATGTAGATATTATATATTATGTAGATGTATAAAGTATACGTTAAGTGCATATAGTTACGTGTCATGGAATAGATATAATATTTAATGTAGATGTATAAATTATACGTAATGTAAATATACTTATATTTCATGGACATTGTATAAAAGTTTGGATATGATCAATATGAAATTCTCAATTTAAGACCGATACAAACACAGCTGTGTTATCTGTTAACTTATTAAAGCAAACCAAATATGGTAACTAATATGTCTAAACATCAATTTATTGTAAAAACCTGGACGTTAATCAAAATGTACCAATTGTTGACGTCCTAAACGTAATCAACATCAACACCATCATCACAACCTTTATTACATATCACATTCGTATATAGAGCCACCATTTCCATCACTATCTTATTGATCATTAAACAAAATGAGCCATGATTATAATTTTCTAGCCACCAATCATAGACCACCATGAAACCACGCAAAATGAATTCATCAATCATGAAGCACCCTGAAACCACGCAAAAATGAATTCACCAGTCATGAAGCACCCTGAAACCATGCAAAAATGAAATAGACATATACGATTATAACGATTAATTGAACAAATGCTCCTTTCCCTCTGCAAACATTGACAGTAAATGTAATTCTTTAATTTTATCTATGACCTATTATACAGGCGGTAGCGCGTCTGAATATCAATCTAGGGGTCGTGAGTTCGAATCCACACCCTGCCACAGTCTCCGTGATGACTTATATACGACTTTGCGTCTCGTTGTCATATGTCTTTCACCGCTGGTTCAAGTGGGAAATGTATCAGTTACTTGCAGTGATAGGGTGTACTCGAGTACTGGTTAACTTGCCTGGAATCCAGAAAACAATCGTTCGGATAATTAATCGTCTCTTAGCCCTCGATGACATGAAAATAATGCTAAATATTCAATCAATCTCTCAGTCATATTGATCTTCATATGCTCACCATGCCGAGCTTCATAGTTATCTATGTATATTTTCGGAATAATCTATTGTAACACATTACGGCTTAATTATCTTCATGTTATTGCCGAGTTTTATAGTAGTTATCTTCGTTTTATTGCTATTTTGTAATTGTCTATAAATTAGCGTCGATTTTCTGAATTTGAATTTTTGGCGGAATTTTATAATTATCTTCGTATTATAACCGATTTTTATGATTATCGTTTTATTATCGCCGATTTTCTTAGTTTTCTTCATATAATCGCCGACGTTTATATTTGTGTTCTTAATATCACCAAATTCCTTACTTACTAGAATCTTCGCATTACTATATGTGTTCGTTTTGTCTCAATGGTCTGATTGACGACTTTAACAACATAACTGGTATTAACAATGCCAGTTCTATGATGTGTTTAAATTGGTAAGATAACACTGTTATTGATAATGTAACAACTCAAATCCAACAACTCTTACCCAAATTACATTTTTTACATTTCTGATTAAATCCATACCACGTGGTCATTTTAAAATCAAATTAACATTTATTTAACTTTTCACGTCTATAAGAAACAAGAACAATTTCGGCATTTTAGTTTCCGACATTCGTTGTATGACGTAATATATTATGCAATGCTCTGCCGAGCGTTATATAATTAATGTCAACGAGTTTAATTAATTAAAATTAAATACTAAATGAGCTCGAATGCATGATTCCTTTTTATCACATAATTGACAAAAGTAATACATTAATTTAACATATTATAACTATAAGGAACAAGAACAATTTCGGCATTTTAGTTTCCGACATTCATTGTATGACGTAACGTCATGAAATTAAGTCATTGATATATTTGGGGAAGTCGTAATATAGTTCAATATTTTATGAACGAGAGTCGAGTTATTCGGAAAATACCAAATGAACAATAGAAATGATATTACACTAGATTAATATCAAACTTATATCATGAACTTGTTACGCTTCTGCACTGTAAATTATTTGATGAAATAAAAGATAATAAGTATTCACGAGCTTTCTTTTAATAACATCACATTACTGGTAAGAACCCGTCTATAGTAGGTTTGGACAAAATGTGTGCATTAACAATTATTCAGTGATACAGTATTTGAGAACTAAAATGAAATAAAAATTACAACTACTCTAGAATACGAACATGCTAATAGCTCAGCTACTCAGTAGATTGATGTCAAGCAAAATAACTAAAACATTATATTGAAAACAAGTTGACATTTTTAGCAAATTGCATCTGGAAAATTTGACGTATATGATATATGTGTCTGCATGTCTCTTTTCTGTTATACTTAAATAAACGCTATAAAAAGTATAGCATAGGTCATTATGTCATGTTAAATGTTTATGGAGTCCATTAGAGTAAAAGAATGATGATCAGCGCCATAGTACATTGCATAAACACACCTGGCCAGTAAACAGACGACTGGTGACGTATAACACCTCATCGCATAAACATATATGACAAGCAGACAGACGACAGGTGACGGACAACTCGTCATTGCATACACACATCTGGCCAGTAAACATACGACAGGTGACGGATAACGCGTCATCGCATCAACATATTTTGCCAGCAGACAAACGATAGGTGACGGACAACGGGTCATTGCATTAACACATCTGGCTTGTAGACAAACGATAGATAAGCTGACCAGTAAACAGACGATGGGTGACGGATAACGCGTCATAGCATACACACACATTGCCAGTAAACAGACGACGGGTGACGGACAACGCGTCAGTGCATACATATATCTTGTTAGTAAACAGACGAAAGGTGACGGACAACGCATCATTGCATACACACGTCTGGTTAGTAAATAGACGATGGGTGACGGATAACACGTCATCGCATCAACACATCTGGCCAGCAGACAGACGGCAGGTGACGGACAATCTGTCATTGCATAAATACATCTGGCCAGTAGACAGACGAAAGGTGACGGACAACGCGTTATTGCATCAACACATCTGGCTTGCAGACAGACGTAAGATGACGGACACTGTCTCATCCCATATACATTCTGGCCTGTAGACAGACGACGGGTGACAGAGAACGTGCCATCACATAAACATTCTGGCCGGTAGAATGGCGGGTGACGTTGAACGTGCCATCCCATAAACATTCTGGCCAGCAGACAGATGACAGATGACGGACAAAGTGCAATCTCATGAACAATCTGGACAGTAGACAGACGACGAGTGACAGAGAACGGGCTATCCCATAACATTCTGGTCAGTAGACAGACGACGGGTGACAGAGAACGGGCCATCCCATAACATTCTGGCCAGTAGACAGACGACGGGTAACAGAGAACGGGTCATCCCATAACATTCTGGTCAGTAGACAGACGACGGGTGACAGAGAACGGGTCATTCCATCAACATTCTGGTCAGTAGACAGACGACGGGTGACGGAAAACGTGTCATCCCATAAACATTCTGACCTGTAGACAGACGATGGGTGACGGACAACGTGCCATCTCATAAACATTCTGGCCAGTAGACAGGCGGCGGGTGACGGACAACGCATCATCTCATAAACATTCTGGCCAGCAGACAGATGGCGGGTGACGGAGAACGTGCCATCCCATAAACATTTTGGCCAGTAGACAGATGACGGATGGCGGACAAAGTGCCATCTCATTAACAATATGCCCGGTAGACAGACGACGGGTGACGGACAACGTGCCATCCCATAAACATTCTGTCCTGTAGACAGACGACGGGTGATGGACACCGTTCCATCCCATAAACATTATGGCTAGTAGACAGGCGACGGTTGACGGATAATGTGCCATTCCATCAACATTCTGGTCAGTAGACAGACGACGGGTGACGGAGAACGTGCAATCCCATAAACATGCTGACCTGTAGACAGACGATGGGTGACGGACAACGTGCCATCTCATAAACATTCTGGCCAGTAGACAGGCGACGGGTGACGGACAACGTGCCATTTCATCAACATTCTGGTCAGTAGACCGATAACGGGTGACGGACAACTCACCATCTCATAAACATTGTGGCAAGCAGACAGATGGCGGGTGACGGACAACGCCCCATCTTATAAACGTTCTGGCCTGTAGACAGATGACAGATGACGGACAACGCGCCATCCCATAATCATTCTGGTCAGTATACAGATGACCGATGACGTACAACGCGCCATCCCGTAAACATTCTGGCCAGAAGACTGACGATGGTTGACCGATAACACGCCATCCCATAATCAGTCTGTCCAGTAGACAGACAAAGTGTGACGGGCAGCGCCTCGTCGCATAAGCACATATTGCCAGTAGACAGACGACAGTTGATGGACAAGCGTAATCGCATAAGCACATTTGGTCAGTAAACAGACGACAGGTGACGGACAATGCGTCATTGCATAAGCACATCTGGCCAGAAGACAGACTACTGACAATGCGTTATCGCATGAACACATCTGGCCAGTAGACAGATGACGGGTGACGGACAACGCATTAGTTATCAAACACGTGGAATGACAGTTTTAATTTGTTATATATGTTGACGTTAAACGACTAAATGTCAAGGTCAGTATTGGATAAAGTACAAAAGAAACCCTACAGTGGTAACTAAATGAATATAATATTTTCCATTTATATAATTATAGCAAACACATTGTCAAATCGTATCTAATAACTTTAATAAATAATCCATTCAAAGAAATCAGACATTGGTTTATATTTTTTAAAATGATATATTAACCAAGTATTGCAGATTCTCCCCAGAGAACTATTTCATATTTTATAATTTCTATATGATATTGCCTTACTTTGGTAACACAAAAACATTATTATAAGTATTAGCATCATTATTATTATTGTTATCAGAACTATTATTATTATAATTATTATAACTATTTTTATTACTATTATTTTATTATCATTATTATCATTATTTTTACAATTACTATCATAATTCTATTATTAATATCATTATTATTATTGTTATTACTATTATTTTTAGTATTTCTATTTTTATTATTATGATCACTATTGCTAATATTTTTAGGTTTGTTACCCTTACTATCTATTTTAAATAATGTCTTTATCGCATCATAATCATTATTTATTGGTATATACAACATAACTATATATTAAGTAAAATCGAAGTGGCCACCCGGTATATCTTTATTTCTAATCAAACTTACGTATTCTAAATTTTTATTTTATAATTTGTTTATATTTATTAAATGCACTAGAAGTACAAAGCATATATGACATTGATGGATAAACAGGAGACACAGGTAGGGGTGGGGATGCGCTTAGGATTGGACTCAAATATCTAAAAAAACAACAGTATTTCTGTCAAAATGGTAGAATATAAGAATATGTCATGGGTTTAAGGTTCTGATAGATGGATCTCTAGGGATAAATGTATTGGCGGAAACAAGGCCCTGCCGAAATAGCTTTACACGAAATGAAATTTTATATCTAAACTGAAAAATTATACAGGAATGAGTATTTCCTTGAATACCAAACACAAAAATAATTATTTCCATTTACTTCAGCATTATCTTTAACCACGATCACCGTGCAGACGTATACAATACGTCACATATTTTACACGTCACATCACTGTGCAAGGGGTGTTGGAAAGGCACGAGGAGGTGTAAGTTGATACTTCTAAACACGGTGAAAATGTCTTGTATGCAAGTAATACACACTGGTATTTAGGGTCCCCTCTAAAATTAACAAAACAAACCAAAGGACTGCACCCAAGGCTGAACATTATTTACTTTAACATATTCACGCATATGAGTATTCACATTTGTTACTTAAACACATTTATGCCTATTATCATTGACTTTTGTTACTAAAGCACATTTTTACAGTTGTTACTTTTACACATATTGACATTTGTTACATTAACACATTGACGATCAGTCTTATAAATAAAGAACAACTATGATAATAAAGATGCGCTTCGTTTTTATATAAAATTATATCATTTGAATGACTATTTGTTCATTGTTGCTTTACGTTATCTCATTTAATGTCATGTTATTACATAATTCACGCAGAATTCTATGATTGTAATACATGTATTTATAAATAACTATATATTATTGTTACCTATTTAAAGTAAACTGAATTTAACAATATAACTTTCGTTATCCAGTATGTGATTTTAACTAGTTCTATGATAATCCTAAACGTTTAATTATACTCATAATCGTCATCCATTAAAATAGAACACATCTGTACAAGTGCTTAAAAATCATACAATTATCTCAGTGAATATTTTAAATAAATGGTATATCTCATTTTTATCCTAATATTAACATACACATATCAGGATATTACTAGTAAGAGCACTAGATGACATTTTACATTTTTAAAGTACGTTTAACTTTATGTGAAACTGTCACTGTAGTACAGTGTAGACATGTGTTGTCGACGTTGTAATCAACATTAAACTATTTGATCTGTAACACTTTTATACTGTTTGTACACGACATCATTCCCATATATAGTTTGTCCTGCCTGTCACAGTAAGAGAGTGAACATGGATCCTGTAATTTACCCTGTAGTAGTATATGTATCTTGGTACACTCGGCCGTAATCTGGTGGATGTTGTTGGAACTCCAGCAGCATACATACACTGTCCCGGTTTGGTCTATAGCAATACCGCGTGGACCTCTCAATGTGTCATCCTTGTAGACTGCCATCACAGTACCAGTCAAGGCCATACAGGTCACGGTGTTGTTGTTGCAATCAGACACGTATATGGCCGTCTTGTCTGGACTCATGGCAACATACTTAGGACAACTAAACAGAGGTTCACCACGGTCACCATTAATAAAACTCCTCAACACAGTGCCACTCATATCGATTATCTCTACCTTCCCGGGATCCACAAATGTCACTATAAGTGTATCATTATTACTCACTATTCCATGACATTTACTACTGACCTTTATTTCACGACATTTGGATAGTTTGTTAGAACTTAAAGACGTCAACGCGATTTTCATATCATCGGGGAGAGTCACGGCCACTTGATTGTTGTCAATACGAGTTACGTCCCATGGACGGTTTGACAGTTTTAGTTCAGCAGTTATTTTGTTTTGTTTTGTATCTAATAGCTTAACTTTTTTGTTAATATTATCAGCAATGACTAACCGGTTTTCTGGAAGCAGGACTGATCCTGAGATGTAGATGCCATACCACATGGCATCACTCTGTGTTCTGACATTGATATCTGTAATGTGTGTCACTGATCTGATTTTACTCTTCTTTGTTTGTTCATTCTTTACTCGTACTTGTAGAGACGACGGATCGTTATGTGGAACGTCTGCTGATTGTTGTGAATCTATATTCTCATTACCTTCTGTCAGAATAGTTGTTTTCTTTTTTGCTTCATCTGTTTGCTCCATTTTAGTTGATTCAGTGACGTCCAGTTTTCCTGTCTTTGTTGTTTTGATATCGTTTGCATCCACAATGCTGTTTGCAGTGTTGTCCGGGGGTTTATTGATCACAGAAATATTCCCGAGTACCTTCAGTGTTTCTATCATGTCTTGTATCTGCTTCTCCGTCTTAAACTCGTACCTCTTGATCTGATTATCATTCTTTATCTGGCTGAGACTGTCCTCTATTGTTTTCATCTGTAGTTTGGATTTGTCCATAGCAGTGAATAGTTTCGCATTTTGTTTAGATTTGTGTAAAGTATCAAGTTCTGGGATCAATGCATTTACATCTTGTTTCTCTGTAATGCACAAGTCAGCAACTTTACTCATGCTTGCCTGATCTTCATCTCTGACGTCATTTACTTTTTTATTGCGTCATTTTCAAGCTTATCAAAATATTCGTTTATCTTTGTTCTGAACTCTCGAATATCTTTTATTGCGACAGATTGGTAACTTTCTATAAACTTCACATTTTGTTCTGTCATGATGGTCGCAGTATCAGCTTGTTGGAGAAAGGAAGCAAGTTTGTTACGTAGGTGTTCATATTCTTGTTCTATATAACTGATATTGTCACATTTCTTATGATCAATCACAAAACATATTCCACAACCTAGTTGTTGATGTGAGCTACAGTAAAAATTAACAAGCTCACCTGTGTGTTTGGAACATTTATCAACGTTCGTGTCAGGGTGATTTATCTGCGACTTCTTTCGTGGCATTGTTAATTTATCTTGTAGCACGTGATGTCTTGTCTGTCTTGGTTTACAGTGACACCTAAAACACTCCGCACATAGATGTTCACAGCAGTCGATACAAAATCCCGCGGCGGGTAGTTGTTGGCCATCATCACTACATGGCTGACAGATAAGTTCCGCGGATTCATCAGATTCCTCCTCCTTGCGGGTACTTAGCTCACTTGCTTTTCTTCCTGGAACAGCCATTTCGTACCTATCCTTCTCTTTAAACGTATTTAGTTTCTGCAAATATAGTGTTACAATATATTAGAGAAAATAATCCCACCTGTGCTCATTGAATTTCCTACGTAAAGCATTCAATCTTCCTAATATATAAAACAGATGAATGGCTTACATTATTAAAGATGCATCACTTATAACTTTCTGTTAAAGAAATTATGACATGTTCATAGAATCTCAAAGAGAAAGATAGCATTCAAAGACAATGGTCGATTCCATACCTGAAGTATATATTATTTATGAGAAATTCGATAATACACTGGTCGGCATTTCACGTTTTATTCGTCGATGGTTTAGCATGACCCGCTACTGACCAATGAGATTTATGTCAACACAATGAAAGAATTTCACACTACAGAAACATAAAACAATATAAATTATTGAACAGAATATCCTTAATATATGATGTTTGATATAAATGTGCAGTTTTACTGATAAGCTTGAATACATATTGGCAATATAAATAAGGCCTCTTTAATACATTACTTCTTATTTGTTTTTATTTGAATATATGAATGGAAGCCATATATTGTATTATGTAAATGTTTGTCACGCTAATTGTCGTAATTTCACTGTTCTAAGTTGCTCGAAATTCACGCAGTAACTGTAAAACATCAGTCACGTTTCTGCTAAAAGTGTCAATAGTTATGCACATATACAAATATATTGACATAGTCAGTATGAATTCGGTAAATGTCTATTAAAGTCAACAGGGAAACAATATTTTTCACATATATTAGTTCATGTTATAGGAATAGTGATAGTTTATAAACTTATATAAACATATGCTTACCAACAAAAAAAGTAGTTGTAACATTGACTGGTGTCCTGTTATAGAAATAGTGAGAGTGTATCGACTATATGCATATGATAGTCGACAAAGAAAGAGTAATAGTAACATCTACTAGTATTTTGTTATAGGAATAGTGATAGTGTATAGACAATATGATAGTCGAAAAGGAAATAGTATTAGTGACATCCACTAGTGTCCTGTTACAGAAACAGTGATAGTGAATAGACTATATGCTAGTCGGCAAAGAACCAGTAGCAAAAACATCTTATAGTGTCCTGTTATAGTAAGAGTGATAGTGTAAGATCCCACTACACAGGTGAATTTTTTCTTTTTTTGTAACTTTTATTTCAATTTAGTTAAAAAAACATACATATTGATACAAAATAGTTCATGATAATTATATAATTATATATATTTAGAAATTTCTAATAGACATTGAATGTCTCACTGACTGTGGGAACTGAATGAGTAAAAAACAGTGCCCACTAAATCCAGATAGTTTGTTTGTGTAGTTTAAATCTCAAGGGCCGTATTATCGTAATTAATAAAAATGTTCAAACAGAAATCCTCCCTAAGCATTTTATTTTTCAGTTTCTCTTTTAATTATTATTTGAAATACTTCAAGGTTAAATTACCACATACAGTCATAACACCTCTGTACTTAATGATAAAGTATAACTTGCAACATAATCAGTAAGTGTGATGTTTTAGCATTTAAAACTATCGCTTAGGAAACTATCAAAATATGTTAATTTAGTGAAACCGGAGTCAACAACTCAATGGCTACCAAACATTAAGATAACTTGTATATATATGCATTTGTAGACGTGCAAACATTGATGAGAGTCAACATTGTTGCTTTGCACTTGTTGTAATGTATAAACTATAAAGCAACAATACATGTTAAATTGAATGTTGGAGTTCATTTATTGATGATAGATAAATGCATAAAAAACAATCAAATTGTCATGAAACATTCCGCTTTGAATCTTTTCTTTGTAAACTTTGTAAACTTACTATTTTGAAAAGAAAGTAATGCTTTATTGATGTATATAAACATTAAATAATTATTCTTATTGCAGGTCTAGTCTTGATAATGAGCAGCTTAATATTATAGTTGATTGGAGAAAAGAAAAAAAGGAAAAAATAAAAACACCCTGGGGAGGGGATGGGGATTGATATAACTAATTATCTACAAATATAAATGTATTTGTAATCAAACAAATGTGTCTATATTAAAACTGAAAGAGTAACATATAAATGTTTCAAATCTGTATCAAGATATTAGTGGATTAAAATCATTCCAAATAATATCAAAAGAGTGTATTTTACAATTTATTGTTGCAAGATACCGTTCTGTATTATACATATTTATAATATGTTTTTTAAAGTTGTCAAGTGTAGGTTTAACTGTTTTAAGTTTCTGGGTGTAAATAAATTTCTTTGCAATTAATATTATTTTATTCAAAACTTTGTCAAATATTTTATTTCCCAACATAATGTCTCTATTTGTCCCATTTAAATTAATGCCTATATATTTTTTGCGAATATGGTTCATCAAACATGAGATAAATTGTTTATAAATGTCACATTTGATAAAAATATGTTTAATTGTTTCTATTTCTCTGTTGCATGAACTGCAAATATCAGAAACCTTTATTTTCATTTTTTTAAGAAGAGAATTGGTTCCTAATATTTGGTGGTTTATTATGTACTGAAACCATTGTAAGTTTGTGTCATTTTTTATGTTAAATGGAAGGAAGTAAACTTTGGTTTCAACTAAATTGGTTCTTATATCCAAATCATTTTCCCATTTAGCAGCGGATTGAAGGATTAAATTGTATACAAGACTGATAAATTGCCCTACATCCTTTTGTATCTTTCATAATTATTGATATTGATAGAGGGCATGTAGGTGCCCCTCCATTACTAATTAAATGAACAATAATTGAATCTTTAGATAAGTACCTTTTAACAGATGCTAGCAATGCTTCATATTCTATGAAGTTTGTTTTTATGTTGTACCTATTAATAAAATCAGTCATTGAGTAGAAATTACCATTTGTATTCATAATATCATTTATCAATAAAACACCCTTAGAGAACCAATGGTTATAAAATATACTTGTGCCTCCGACCTTAATGTTTGGGTTAAACCAAATCGGATTTTTTTTTTAAAATGTGTACTTGTTTTCTTTGTTCTATATAAAATAAGGTCTAGGATTTCCATAGTAAAAAAATAATTCCACATAGACTTTTTTTGTTAGTTCATAGCAGGAATGTAAACCCACATAAAAATGTACAATGACTGGTAGGTTGACCACGTTGTTTTTTGTAAAAGAGGGTGCAGCGACACCCTGTTTTTTTTTTAAATAAAATAAGTCCTCGAATGCTCATAAATACATGCATATCATATGTTGAAATTCTATAAAACTCACTTTTTTAACACCAGTGATGTCTTATTGCAGTATATGCTACACCAACTTTTGTGCTACTCATCTGCAGCAAGAAATCACAACTTCCATGAACCATTTGAAAATATTTCAAAACCAAATAACATAGGCCTTGTTTTTAAGCGTAAGAACCATTACTGTTACCGTGGGGAAAAAGGGGCGTAACTGTGTAGTGAAACGTGTATATAAAGTCATTATAGTAACATCTACTAGTGTCCTGTTTTAGGAATAGAGAGTGTATAGACTATTTACAGTCAATAAAGAAACAGTCGTAGTAACATATAGTGCCCTGTTATAGGAATAGTGATAGTGAGTAGACTATATCATAGTCGACAAAAGAACAGTAGTAATAACATCAACTTGTGTCGTGTTTTAGGAAAACCGATAGTATATAGATGGAATATAGATTATATGATTGTCGACAAAGAAACCGTAGTAATAACATTGACTTGTATCCTGTTATAGGAATAGGGAAAGTTTATAGACTATATGATAATCAACAAAGAAACAGTAGTAGTAACATCTACTAGTGTCCTGTTATAGAAATAGTGAGAGCTTATATGCTAGTTAACAAAGCAACAGTTGTAGTAACATCTACTAGTGACTTGTTATAGTTTAAGTGAGAGTGTATAGACTATATGCTAGTTATCAAAGCAACAGTAGTAGTAATATCTACTAGTGTCCTGTTATAAAAATAGTGAGAGTGTAGAGATTATACGAAAGTCAACAAAGAAACAGTTGTAGTAACATTTACTAGTGTCGTGTTATAGGAATAGCGATAGTACATACACTGTATGATAGTCAACAAAGAAACAGTAGTAGTAACATCTACTAGTGTCCTGTTATAGGAATATTAATTTTTTTAAAAAAGACACAAGTTCATGTTAAGATATATGCCATGTATGTTATTGAGTCGTTTAGTACTTTTGGTACTTTGATGAAAAATGAAATGGCGGAGTAATATTGTAAACGCCGACTATATAAAGGTAATCAGGTGAGTGCCGACTATATACAAGTTTTCAGGTGAATGTCGACTATATACAAGTATTCAGGTGAATGCCGACTATATACAAGTATTCAGGTAAATGCCGACTATATACAAGTATTCAGATATACACGTATTCAGGTAAATGCCGACTGTATACAAGCATTCAGGTGAAACAATGCCCGTCTCATGTTTTAAGTATTTTAGTTAAATGTTTTAGAAACTGGAACAAGTTCTGCAATGCTTACTTCAATTCATATCCACACACAGAATTCTGTTTCTCAAATTAAATTAAGTATATAGTTAAACCAAATCTGGTGCCAATCAAACACTGTGTTTCATCGGAAACAACATAACAACATTTCACATCAAAAGAAAACCAGTATTTCCAAGACTTTTATTAAATTGCTACATTTACCTGCTTTTACAACACTGACCTCAGCGCTGGAGTTTATAAATCACTGTTTATATATCGCTGCACACCTACAACTCCTACAAACAAATATAGTGGACAAATGTTTTATTAATAGAAAAAGAAATTTCAGTCATTAACCATATACATAAAATATTCAGGTTATCTTCATAATGATTGCTTCTTAAAATTGCATTTCAAAAGTATTTATTAAACCCACACCTTTGTTATCTGCTTATGGTGAATTACAACGCTACACTATGTTATCTGCTTAATATGGTGAATTAACACAGACTCATATGTATAGAGTGCATCTCCTTTAATTTTCAAATTTTTGGCAGTTGGAGTTAAACATTTTTTAAAACTGCATATAACAAACACTTTTAAGAAATTATGTTTTTGCCAATTAAATGTATTAACAATAATCTAGTAGTATGCAACATTATAACAAAAACAATGCATTGATGACTGTAATTTTGAAAAGGGTTCTCTGATTTAAATCATATATTGAATTATAGAAAAACTGACCAAGAGCTATATAGCGGTTTTTATATAGCAGTTGAAGCTTCAAGTGGCAATGACCATATGTATATACGTGTGCTCTAATCTTTTCATTATTACCATAAGCACATATCAATTAACGCATCTTTTAGTATATTAAGTACTTTGAGATTGATAACATTTAAGTAACACAGTTATCTTCCACTTTTTGCACATATTAATTCAGTGACATCAAAACATTCCTTCAAGCACTGAGAGTACTTTGATTTTATCAGTTTATAATGCAATATACATCGATAAGATAAGACATCTGAATGACATTACAATTAATATACATAATTAAAAAATGCTGAAGCATTCATTGAGGCAATAATTGAATTTTCACATATATCATTATTTTATATACTGGTATATCGGACTTAGAAACTTATGAACAATAAACAATTTCTCCACCCACTAATCTCTCTACAGGTTGTACGCCCGGTACCTTGGCAACGGTACTGAATGTACGTAAAAACACTACAACTATTTACATAATAAATTAGTTTACCTCTGTACGACTGTATTCAGTTCACTAACCTTGAAGAGTCATTTTAATTCGAGTTTAATGCTTGCATTTCACGTCCTACTTTCGATTTTAAAAGTTAACCCGGTGTATCTTAAATTGTAGAAAACTGTTAAATACACCCAGGTACTACTAAAACCCGGTTAATTACCGGCTACTACGCGTCATTTTGCGGATCGGAATTAATGTCAAGTGTATTAAACTATGCACTTGTGAACAGGTGTACAATTGAAATATATTAGGTCTGTTAGAAAGATGAAATGTATACATTTACAGAAACATCTGACCCCCTGATTGTTTATTAAACGTAAAAAACGAATATATATATAAGCGGAGAGCATCGTCAAGTGGCATGTTATCGGAGAGCCTTCGGTTCGATCCTCTACCTCGGCTATGGGTGGTGTCCTTGAGCATGACACGTGTTCCACATGTGCTTAGTACTGGTTTTACCCATAAAGACCCCGAGCTTTATTTTTATGAGATGTAATAATTTATTTCACAATCGGAGTAATATTGAACTATATTAGATATGTATTGTTAGAGAGAACGTTAAAGAGAAGTTTGTTATAATCAATAAATGGCTAGATTATTATTTGAGGACCCCTGTGTCTCACCTCTACCAAGGAAGCATTTTGTTTTATCGACACTCAGCGGCCCTATGTGCACCATCATCCTCTCCGTTCTAGTTAAATTCATTAAATACCCGGCTGTGTAATCTACGAACGCCCTCTCCCTCAAACGAGGGTGTATTTGTATTAAGCCCACACCTTTAACACATTACATACTATATCTGATATCAGTATTCCCACCCCACATCAAGTCCGTATAACACATTACATACTTTCTCTGATATCAGTATTCCAACCCCACCCAAAGTCCGTATAACATATTGCATACCATCTCTGATATCATTATTCCCACCCAACCCCAAGTCCGTATAGTAAATTTGCTGACAATCTACACCCACAAACATAATAACCTGGATCCGCCACTGATCAACATACCTAACGTATAAGTGTTGTAGTGTTTGCTTTTAAATATAATTGACATTTCGGCATTGATTAAACTATCCAGCGGCGGACACCAAACTAAGATAAGAAAAACATTAAAACAACAACAAACCGGACGAAATAATCAATGTAATAAATATAACTAACCCATTTGCAATCCACTTCAGAACATGAAATTGTCCCTGCATAGATGGTTTATTGCTATCTCCCCCTTACTTTGAGAACTTGATCGAAATATGTCCCACCCCCCTCGCTTCTAACCAACCAAACCCACATCCTATATCTGCATCGTTTCCCTCTGACTCAATACTGTTGATTCACCTGTCGATGTGTACGGTGAGCCTCGTCCTATTTTTTTTGTCTAAACATCACCTGATAAAGTTGATAATATTAGAAACATTGTATTATCTATATCCTGTGACCCGGGTTAATTTTGTCCTAGATAATATTAGCGTTACATATCCTAAAGCAAGTATCCATGTATACATATTGATCCACAGTCAGATAAATTATGATTACGATTAGTGTAGCACGTTATCCCGTGGTTAAGCATTAGGAATCGTGCGTTCAATCCTCCGCCCGGCTTTGTTCGGTGTACTTAAGCAAGAAACTATATCCGCGTTATGTTGGTGTTACCGCATATTTTCATAATTATCTTTATGTAATTGGCGGTAATCATACATGTAATAATCAACAGTCGGTAGTACGTCTGACTATCAAGCTAGGGTTCGTGAGATTGAATCCCCGCCCGGCCACAGTCTCCGTGATGACTTATATACGACTTTGCGTATCATTGTAATTTTTCTTTCACCGCTGGTTCAAGTGGGAAATGTATCAGTTACTTGCGGTGATAGAGTGTGCCCGAGTACTGGTTAGCCTGCCGGGATTAAAAGTAATCATAACAGTCGTAAGTTAAATTGATCGTCTGTTAGTTCTCGATGACATGAAACTGACGCTCAATATTCGATCTATCACTCAATCGTAATGATCTTCATATTTTCACCATGCCGTGTTTCATATTCTTGTTTCCAAAATAATCTATTGTAAAACATTACGACTATTGCGGAATTAGTTATTTGTCTTCATATTATCAGTAAGTTTTATATCAATTATCTTCGTATTATTGTCGACTTCTATAATTATCTACATATTAATGCAGATTTTCTTAATTATCATCATATTATAGTTAATTAGCTTTCATAATTCTCTTCGTAATATCGCCGACTTTTAGATTTGTTTTCGTAATATCACCAAATTCCTTACTTACTAGCATCTTCGTATTACTGTATGTATTCGTTTTGTCTGAATGGTCTGATTGACGACTTTTACAACATTACTGGTATTAACTATTTTAAGCCAGTTCTATGATGTGTTAAAGTTGGTAACATAACACTGTTATTGATAATGTAACAACTTAACTCATATCCAACATCTCTTATCCAAATTACATTTTTTACATTTCTGATTAAATCCATACCACGTGGTCATTTCAAAATCAAATGAAAAGAAGATAGTGTAAGTAATCATTAACCTCACAGCCAACGTACATGCTCATCTGTTTCAGAAATAAACATCTCGCCAGTAACCCATTACAAACACAGTCACTGTGGTAAAATGAAATATAAATTGTGTATCTTCAACATGAGCGGAAATTAAATTAAATATAATGAGGACATGAGAGCTCATTTATTATTGAATTTATTAAACGGATTTACTTAATTAAATAATAAATGAGCTCGAATTTAAGATTATTTTGATCAAATTATTTTATAAATATAATATGTTTATTTAACTTTTCACGTCATTAAGGAACAAGAAAATGACTGGCATATTAATTTCCGTCAGTCGCTCTATGAAGTAACGTTACAATTCGGTCAAAATGTAGTTCGGCATTTTACGTGCAATGTACGAGATTCGAGCTATACGAAAATACCTTACGATGATTAGGAAGTGATTTTACACTAGGTTAATAAAAAATATGTCATGGGTTTATTACATTCCTGTACTGTAAATTATGTGTTAAGATAAAACATCAGTATTTATGAGCTTTGTTTTGATTACGTCACATTATTGATAAGAACCTGTCTAGTAGGTTTGGACTGTCCAGTTTCAACATGCCTACAAATGTATGCTGAAACAATTATTCAACGATACACTATTTGAGGACGAAAATGAAATAAAAACAACAACTTATATATAATGCGAACACACTGATCCATTACATGCTAATATCTCAGCTCCTCAGACGATTGATATCTTCCAACGTCAGCAAAATAACTAAAACAATATCTTGAAAACAAGTTGACATTTTTAGCAAATTACGTCTTGAAATGTTGACGTATATGGAATTTATGTATGCATGTCTCATTTTTGTTATACTCAAATAATGTACGCGCTATGAAAAATATAGTATAGGTCATTATGTCATTTCAAATGTTTATGGGGTCCATAAGTGACGGACAATACATCATCGTGTAAGCACACCTGACAAGTAGACAGACGACTGGTGACGGTCAACGCGTCATCGCATAAACATATCTTGCAAATAGACAGACAACAGAAAAATTACTTAAACATATATATTTATAAATGTGGAATTGTACGTTTACCTTAAAAATGCTAGAACTTATATTTTAACGAATTTAGAGGACAATTCAGATGTATAATGTGGCATGTATGGTTATAAAACGTACATGGCCTGCTGTTATAATTTCTGTTCTTGAAGTACTTTGTTGAGATACTTCGAGGGTTTTACGTGGTGGCCGAGTGGTCTAAGGGGTCCACCGTGGCCGAGTGGTCTAAATTGCCTTTTCAAGATCATTTACCACCTCACCGCTAAGGTCGTAGGTTCGAGTCCCGCTCGCTCCTAAAACTTTATGTGAGAACGTTTCAAGTTACTTACGGAAGGACGGTGGTTCTACCCAGTCTGATTCAGTCTGAGGTCTTCCTCAACCAATGAAACTGGAGATGCCATCGATATATAACCTGAAATATGTTAAAAAATGGCATTAAACCCAACTAAAAAATATCCTTCAGTTATGTTTTAATTTAAGAACATATCTACGTCACAAAATAACATTTTTGGCGGACAGTCATGTAATCCTTTAATCCTTGATGAAATACAATACATTATTAGTAAGAAAACTAATTAAAATACTGTTGAGGAATAATATATTTGTTGTTTATAGCAAATTAATTCAAATTCTGCATCTTATTTATAATTACTAATTTCATATCGACCACGCATTGAAACAAAACAACAAAAAAAAATTGTTTTTTTTTGTATTAATTCAGGCGGAAACAACATAAATAAGACAACTTCATCCTTTATTCAAGAAAACGTGTCAAATGATGTCCACATATAGACAATATAAGACAGAATCTTCTATTTTACAACGGAATTACAATGTCCCATTATCTTTCCCGTCGTGATATTTCTTACTTGTACTTTTTAACTCATCACTATACTGAATAACGACATTGCGTAATATTGCATTTCAATTCGGTTCTGATGAACGTAACTATGGCAACACTTTTGAAACTAAACTAGTGTCTGAGATCTTCTGGTAATTTGTTACCACAAACATATTTCCATAGATCATTGTCCATGACATGACAAGAGTTTTAGTTCGGATGTGCCCGGTAATGGTAGTCGGTTACGCGTCTGACTGTTAATCCAAGAATCGTCGGTTCTAATTTTGCGCCCGGCAACATTCTTGGTGATGACGTATATTAGACATTGCTTCTCATTTGTATTTGTCTTTCACGGTTTATTGACGTGAATAAGTTGTTAGTTCCTTGCATAGATGGGTATGCTTGAGAACTGGTTAACCTTTCAGGATCTCAGAAAATAGCGGTAAGTTTAACTGATCGTCTGTTTCAAGCAAACATTGATTGACTTGGCTGATAATGACATGCGACTAGAATTTGATTATTTTCGACATACAATGGATGGCTTAAAGTTTTATGATGACGGCGCTTTCATCAATTTTATTTCTCTCTTAAATTGAGAATTGATCATCGTCCAGCACTTGATTGTATGCAGTCTAAGGTACCGTCTCAAGATATCTTACCTTTCACAGATAAGGTCGTAGGTTCGAGTCCCGCTCGCTCCAAAAACTTTATATGAGAAAGTTTGCCAGTTACATGTACTAGTAGAAGGGCGGTTGTTCTACTCGGATACATTCCGAGGTCTTCCTTCACCAATAAATCTTCATTAATTACCTGAAATGGCGCTAGATCTATAGTTCTATTTAATTGGCACCCGACAATAAATTCTTAGTTTTTGAATAAGATATCGTGTTGACAACGTCATAATACTTGATGACATTGATTTATTTACCTCAACAGTGACATAAATTTATGGAGGGTATTATCCGCC
Organism: Panopea generosa; assembly: GCA_029582155.1. NCBI lineage: Eukaryota > Metazoa > Mollusca > Bivalvia > Adapedonta > Hiatellidae > Panopea > Panopea generosa. The sequence continues at coordinate 2,922,042 of CM055912.1, forward strand.
ATAATTCAGATTGCTTAATTACTTATTTCAACTTACTTATCGGCTATTTACATTCATCCAATGGGCAACTTCTATCTTCTATGTGCGTAAATTACATGTTACAGGTGTAACATTACAAATTACATTCACTTAAATGTTAACTGCTTGCTTTTACATATGTCAATTTGTATTAATTTCATATTGCAAATTATAGTATTATTGTTTTTCCAAAGAAAAAGTATAATGTGAAAAAGACTATCTGTTTAGTTTGTTACCGATAGTTATGTCTGTAATTCTATATATCATAACCTACAGGGCCACCTAGCGTCTTAATTTGTCTGATTTCAACATTATGACGTCAAGCGGCGCCGTTGTTTTATTCCTCAACAAAACAAACTACTGCTCCTTTTAAAAGTAGCGTAAATTATCGGCCATAATTCGGCATTATGTGAAACTGACCTTCAATGAAAATAAAGTTTTTAATGTAAGCATGACAGAAACACATGAACCTTTTGCAATGAATTAAAACAAATGTTGCTGATAGGTAGGACTCTCTTCATAAAACCACAGGGTACAATATAGAACCAATATAGAGCGGCTCAATAGCGGATTCAGTACGAGCAGAACATCCGGGGCACGCCCCCTAAAATATAGCAAGTATAGTTAAATTGATTAAAAATTTGGTGCTAGTACATAGCACGCCCCTTTAAATTGAATATTTTCTCCCACAAAATCACGACCTATCCGCCCGTCTAGGAATTTCACCAACAAAAATAGAGTAACATACATAAATAGTCACAAAAAGTGATTTTTAACGTGATTCCTGAATACAGGCCTGTATATATTGCACATACTGTACTTTATTTAAGAACAGTGGGCCACTGTGATTTTGTTTTTGCTATATTTATTTAGTCCTGCCTTGTACCCAGCCCTATAAAATAAATTCATGCGATACATTTACCAACATCGTTTGTGTAGTGTAGTTATCCTTAAGTAGGTCTGCAAACGTTTAAAAGTCAGAATAATAAAAAAAAACCAAGTAAATAACTACAATATATTATGATACCCTAAAGGTTCACTGTAATTCAGCATGTGGCGTCTCATATATCAAAATGCTTCAAAACCCCCTCCAACTCCTAGTAACGATATCGACAGCTCTTAGAGACATGGAGTAACGGATGTAAGAAGTAAAAGTATTGAAATTGATTTCTATACCAACCACCCCAACACAAAACAATTTTGTCCAAAAAATAAAAACAGTAAAAATATACTAATATAAAAATAAGACACATTAACACAAAGCAAAAATTAGGGACGAGGCATCAGACATAGAGTTGTTTAATACATGTTATTGGGTCAGGTAAAGGGATTTCAAACACCGATACATGTTATCCAGTTTTGCGCGACGTGGTACAGTGATGGGTTATCTTGTATTTTGACTGATAATGTTGTTTTGGATATACTCCTTGTTTACAAAATTGATTTTTTCCCTTTATTTCGAATTTCATAGCTAACAAACACAATACTGTCTCGTATTCTTATATGGTGAACGCATAGAATTAAAATGGTTCACAATAGCATTTTTTTTTTTTAAAATTAATGTTACATCGATTGTGAAACAATATTTACAATTTTGACGAATCACGCTCGAGGTTTTTCTGGGTAGAACCAGTAAATTAAGTTATGTGGATCAATGACACACCATATAGCCGTAGTAGAGGATCAAAACCACGACCCCCGATCTTGGATCATATGCTCTACCACCGGACGACGCGCTCCACTTTAGTTCTTAATTCACTTGAACTTACTTTGCAAATAGTTCTTTAACTTATCAAAACAAACAAACGTTATCATAAGAGATTTCCAGGAAGTGAATCAACCCAGATATTTGCATTTTGAATGAGCAAAGTTTTATTGTGGTCAATAGGCTTTTGGATCGCTTGGACATGACGTTTAAATGATATGCACACATATCGATTTATACCATTATTTCTTTAATTATTAATTTATTCCTACTATCTTCGTTCAGTTTTTACTGATGGAAAGAACTAATTAAGTCACTGCGTATTGTGACATCTCGATGGAGATAAATTTGCATAAGCGTTATCAAGCTTTCAGGTCATTTTTACATTGTACCTCTATATCCATATATATATATGTAAAAACAAGTAGAAGACATATTTTATACCCGTCCATTTAAAAGAAATAAAAGTACTGTTCACTGCTATCTAAACACGCCTATCAATCGCACAGCCTGCGTTGTAATACATCGACGTTTTGAGGCGGGGGATTTCCGGTTACGCAGGCGGGGGAGCCGATTTTAGGAATTTGACGGTAAATGTTCAATATTTTCATGAAATACGTTTTACTAAAACATTTTTTCGAAAATCGGAGAATGTCATTGGATGGTAAGTTAAACAAACCTATAATTGACGAAAGTTAAGCTCAATTAGTTATAACATGAATGTGTGAGCACTTCCGAAGTGCTCACAAAAGTGACAAAATTATTGCATCTGACGATCATCTTCTGTCATATTTTCAAACAGACAAGCCCTGTTTTTTAATAAATTCTTTCCAATTGTAGACTATATACTATTGTTTACGTATGCAGAAAGTTATGCAAAAGGGAGGTCGTTCCATGAAAAATTATGAAGAAAAATACAGTACAAAGCAAGCAGATACGTTACAACGCAGGGGTGATATACAAATAAGATTAAAGCTGATTTGTTATCTATATAATAACTACAATGTGCGTTTGCTATTAGTGATAAAATAAACACTTAATAAGCGAAATACATATTGGTAATTCTAACACAATCATTACCTGTATACGACGTATACTTTTGAAATATTTCATTGCATATAAATCTTTATACAACTTGTATATACATACATACGGCGGACTGTATATAAACTTTTGTACAACTAGTATATACATACATACGGCGTACTGCGTATAAAACTTTGTACAACTAGTATATGCATACATACGGCGTACTTCATATTAACCTTTGTACATCGAGTATATACATTCATACGGTGTACTGCATATAAATCTTTGTACAACTAGTATATACATTCATACGGCGTACTGCGTATAAACCTTTGTTCAACTAGTATATGTATACATACGGCGTAATGCGTATAAACCTTTGTACAACTAGTGTATACATACGTATGGCGTACTGCATATAAACCTTTGTACAACTAGTATATACATACATACGGCGTACTGCATATAAACCTTTGAACAACTAGTATATACATACATACGGCGTACTGCATATTAACCTTTGTACAGCTAGTATATACATTCATACGGTGTACTGCATATAAACCTTTGTACAACTAGTATATACATACATACGGCGTTCTGCATATTAACCTTTGTACATCTAATATATACATTCATACGGTGTACTGCATATTCACCTTTGTACAACTAGTATATACATACATACGGCGTTCTGCGTATGAACCTTTGTACAACTAGTATATACATACATACGGCGAACTGCGCATAAACCTTTGTACAACTAGTATATACATACATACGGCGTACTGCGTATAAACCTTTGTACATCTAGTATATACATACATACGGCGTAATACATAAGAACATTTGCACAACTAGTATAAACATACATACAGCGTACTGCATATAAACCGTTGTACAATTAATATATACACACATACGGCGTACTGCGTATAAACCTTTGTACAAGCTGTATATAATTTACATTACGTTACATACATACATACATACGGCGTACTGCGTATGAACCTTTGTACAACCTGTATATACATTACATTACATACATATATACATACATACATACATACATACATATATACATACATACATACATACATACATACATACATACATACATACATACGGCGTACTGCGTATGAACCTTTGTACAACTAGTATATACAAACATACGGCGTACTGCGTATGATGCTTTGTACAACTAGTATATACATTCATACGGCGTACTGCGTATAAACCTTTGTAGAACTAGTATATTTATACATACGGCGTACTGCGTATGAAACTTTGTACAACTAGTATATACATACATACGGCGTACTGCGTATGCACCTTTATACAACTAGTATATACATACATACGGCGTACTGCGTATAAACCTTTGTTCAACTAGTATATACATACATACGGCGTAATGCGTATAAACCTTTGTACAACTAGTATATACATACGTATGGCGTACTGCATATAAACCTTTGTACAACTAGTATATACATACATACGGCGAACTGCATATAAACCTTTGTACAACTAGTATATACATACATACATACATACGGCGTACTGCATATTAACCTTTGTACATCTAGTATATACATTCATACGGTGTACTGCATATAAACCTTTGTACAACTAGTATATACATACATACATACATACATACGTACATACATACGTACGTACATACATACATACATACATACATACATACGGCGTACTGCATATAAACCTTTGTACAACTTGTATTTACATATATACGGCGTCCTGCATATATACCTTTGGACAACTAGTATATACATACATACGGCGTACAGCATATAAACCTTTGTACAACTAGTATATACATACATACGGCGTACTGCATATAAACCTTTGTACAACTTGTATATACATACATACAGCGTACTGCATATAAACCTTTTTACAGTTTGTTTATACATACATACGGCATACCAATTAAGCATCAAGAATAATGTGTACATATAACAGTATTATTATGACGCTTAATTGGCAGCCTGAGAATGTAGACTACATCTCACTCACTCACTCACTCACTCACTCACTCACTCACTTACTCACTTACTCACTCACTCACTCACTCACTCACGTAATTAACAGAGAGAATGGTGTCAATGAAATCATTCCTTCATCACTCACCTTTCACTCACTCACTCACCACTCACTCACTTACTCACTCACTCACTCACTCACTCACTCACTGACTCACTGACTCACTGACTCACTGACTCACTGATTCACTCACTCACTCACACTCACTCACACTCACTCACTCATTCACTCACTCACTCACGTATTTTACAAAGAAAATGGTGACAATGAAATTCTTCTTTCTTCACTCATTCACTCACTCAATCTTTCACTCGCGTAGTTTACAGTGAAAATGGTATCAATGAAATTTTTCCTTCATCATTCACCTCTCACTCACTCACTCACTCACTCACTCACTCACTCACTCACTCACTCACACACTCACTCACTCACTTACACACTCACTTACAATCACTCACTAACCACTCACTCACTCACTCACTCACTCACTCACTTACACATTCACTCACTCACTCATTCACTCATTTTACAGAGAGAATGGTTTCAATGAAATTCTTTCCTCATCATGTGAGCGGAAGTGTTACAGTCACGAACACAATAACAGAAATCGCGCAATTCTAATCAATTTTATTGATTCAATACTCAGTGATAAAAACCATAAGCATATACAGTATAAACGTCTCACACAAAAAATAGTTTTGTAATGTTCTACTTCTGGAACCCTGGGTACATTACCGATGGTTCTAAAAGTGCCTTGTTCCCATAGATAGCCCTCTGTTGCTCCAATTATGCAGAAAAATACATTGGATTGACCAGGTTGCTTTTTCACAGGTTCGATGGTTCCATTTTTGACAATTCTGCCCATTTGTTGCATTGTATCACTGCGCATCTTTAAACTGTTATAGCACCATCAAACAGGACTCAATGCCATCCAAACTTTGTAGAAATCATGATTATGTTCCAATTTTCTCATATGAACAAATAAATATGACATTTTATGTATTTTTAACAAAATAAATGTCCAACCACTTTACACAGATCTAATTTCTTTGGTGTAAGAATCTTGCTATCGTCATGAAAGGGGGGGGGGAATCTTAGGTGAGACCTATCAAGCAACACATAATAAGAAAATCAATGGCAATTCATATGCAAGCTTACGTCCCATTCACAAACATAACATTCTTATTCAGGAGAACGACTTTACCTAAATATAATTCCAATCTCATTATCATATATGCATTTAAAGCATTTTCATTGGACAACGTCATTTTTTTAAAGACTTTTATTTTGCGATAAAACCCCCTTGAGAACCGGACTACTTTTTTACGTTTTTAAGCGTAAACAAAGATGGCGGCTTGTTGACAAGGACGCTAGAAAATAAATATATCAACAATCGATATTTGGTTGTTACATGTATACGTACCAAATGGCGTATACCACGGTTCAATATTTATTGAAATAATAAAATATAACACAAATAGTTGTTAGTTTGTTGATTTTTCCCACTTTTATTGCTTTATTACAGTCTGTTTGAAGCATCTGCTCGAATATTGCCATCGTACCAGCACCGTGCAGACACAATATCCGACTACGGTAATTTTGAGTTTGTGTTTCCTTACGGTGAAGGAATGGATCAAGAAGAGATGCGATCACTCTTTGTCGCATTATTACAAGATGTGGAGGGGTTTGAAGATATATTAATTGAGACGATTGAATGTACCAAAATAAATATACTGAATGCATGTTTCAGCCAGTGTTTTATGGAAATATTATTATACGATTAAAATATTATTTTTTTCTGTTTTTTATGCATGTGCAAAATTTGAATGGAAACATTTATACATAAGAACAGACTAGAATTAGATCTATGTGTGAAAACTTGTTTCAATGTGTTTCGAATGTCAATAGTTTAGAAAAACAATTTTGTATAAATATGTAAAGACATGTATATTGGGCATTCCTATTACCTCTAGCCTAAAATAATGGCATTAATAATAAATCGAGGTATTACGTATACAAGGGATAAATAATCCAACATTAAATGAAATCTGAACCCTTGTTCAAATTACTTTAACAGAGGTTGCAGAGAACCAGACATTAACAACGGACCCACTGCCAACCACCTCTCTCCCAGCAACGGACCCACTACCAACCACCTCTCTCCCAGCAACGGACCCACTACCAACCACCTCTCTCCCAGCAACGGACCCACTACCAACCACTTCTCTCCCAGCAATGGACCCACTGCTAACAACTTCTCCCCCAACAACGGACCCACTGCTAACAACTTCTCTCCCAACAACGGACACACTGCTAACCACAGACTATTTCGTAACAACTGACCCATTACCAATCATGGACCCACACTCGACAACAGAACAACTCGCAATCGAGAATCTGCTCCCACTTAAAACCAACTCACCTTTTTAACCATTGCAACACTGCAGCTTTTCATGATCCCGAAACTCCCATCTGGTATAAAGATGTCCCAGTAAAGGTGAAGCATTTTCCTAGTTTCATGCCAGATATTTGCAAAAATGCTGGGGTTAAACGGTACACTGGCCATTCTATAAGGGCCACAGCAATCCAGGCACTAAATGATGCTGGCTTTGAAAGTCGGAATATTATGTTTATGTTAGACCATAAACGTGAAGAATCACTCAAAAGTTATTCCCGCCGACCTAGTACGACACAGAAACAACATAATTATGAGTTTCGTTCTCCAATCGGTAGCTACCGGTGGCCAAAAACCCCATGTCCGTTCCGGATTTTATTTGATTTGTGCGTGATTCGACATTCTTTACACTTGCATAAAAACCAGAAAAAAAGTATGTTAATCCTATAATATACTCGTACATTTATATTTTATATCTGTAGTAATTGTTCTTAATGATATATACAAATGTATTCAATTTTAAATTAAGTGATTTATATATGCTATATATTTGTGTTTTTTTTCCAGTTTGTGTAACATCAACATGTGTAACTATTTGGGCGAAACCTTACTGGGCGAAACAAGTTGAGTGAGTAAGTACAATGTATGAACAATATGGAGTCGTGGTTCTCACTTGGTTGTAGAGAGTTTACATTTATGAACACATCTGGCCAGTAGACAGACGACGGGTAACGGACAACGTGCCAACTCATCAACATATCTGGCCAGTAGACATACGACGGGTGACGGACAACGTGCCATCTCATCAACACATATGGTCAGTAGACAGACGAAGGGTAACGGACAACGTGCCATCGCATGAACACATCTGGCCATTAGACAAAAGAAGGGTGACGGACAACGTGCCATCGCATGAACACATCTGGCCAGTAGACAGACGACGGGTGACGGACAACGCGCCATCTCATAAACACATCTGGCCAGTAGACAGACGACGGGTGACAGACAACGTGCCATCTCATAAATACATCTGGCCAGTAGACAGACGACGAATGCCGGACAACGTGCCATTTCATAAACATTATGGCCACTAGACAGGCGACGGGTGACGGATAACGTGCCATTCCATCAACACATCTGGCCAGTAGACAGACAAAGGGTGACGTACAACGTGCCATCCCATAAACATTATGGCCAGTAGACAGACGACGGATGACAGACAGACGACGGTTGACAGACAACGTGCCATCTCATTAACACATCTGGCCAGTAGACAGACGAATGGTGACGGACAACGTGTCATCCCATCAACACATCTGGCCAGTAGACAGACGACGGGTGACGGACAACGTGCCATCTCATTAACACATCTGACCAGTAGACAGACGACGGGTGACGGACAACTAGCCATCCCATAAACATTATGAACAGTAGACAGACGACGGGTGACGGACAGACGACGGTTGACAGACAACGTGTCATCTCATTAACACATCTGGCCAGTAGACAGACGACGGGTGACGGACAACGTGCCATCTCATAAACACATCTGGCCAGTAGACAGACGATGGGTGACGGACAACGTGCCATCTCATAAACACATCTGGCCAGTAGACAGACGACGGGTGACGAACAACGTGCCATCCTATAAACACAGCTGGCCAGTAAACAGACGACGGGTGACGGAAAACAGCCATCTCATTAACACATCTGGCCAGTAGACAGACGATGGGTGACGGACAACGTACCATCTCATAAACACATCTGTCCAGTAAACAGACGACGGGTGACGGACAACGTGCCATCTCATAAACACATTTGGCCAGTAGACAGACGATGGGTGACGTGCCATCTGATAAACACATCTGGCCAGGAGACAGACGATTAGTAGACAGACGACGGGTGACGGACAGACGGCTGTTTTCGGACAACGTGCCATCTCATAAACACATCTGGCCAGTAGACTGACGACGGTAGACGGACAACAGCCATCTCATAAACACATCTGGCCAGTAGACAGACGACGGGTGACGAACAACGTGCCATCCCATAAACTCATATGACCAGTAGACAGGCGACGGGTGACGAACAACGTACCATCCCATAAACACATCTGGCCAGTAGACAGACGACGGGAGACGAACAACGTGCCATCCCATAAACACATCTGGCCAGTAGACAGACGACAGGTGACGGACAACAGCCATCTCATTAACACATCTGGCCAGTAGACAGGCGATGGGAAACGGACAACGTGCCATCTCATAAACACATCTGTCCAGTAAACAGACGACGGGTGACGGATAATGTACCATCTCATAAATACATCTGGACAGTAGACAGACGACAGGTGACCGACAACGTGCCATCCCATAAACATTATAGCCAGTAGACAGACGACGGGTGACAGAGAACGTGCCATCCCATTAACATTCTAGCCACTAGACAGACGACGAGCGACGAGCAACGCGTCATCCCATAAACATTATGGCCACTAGGCAGACGACGTGTGACGGACAACGCGCCATCCCATAAACATTCTGGCCAGTAGATAGACGACGGGTGACGGACATCGTGCCAGCTCATAAACATTCTGGCTCTAAACACATGACGGCGACGGACAACGCACCATCCCATAAACATTCTGGCCAGTAGACAGACGACGGATGACATTCAACGCCCCATCACATAAACATTCAGTAGACAGACGACAGGTGAAGAACAACGCGTCATCCCATAAACATTCTGGCCAGTAGACAGACGACAGGTGACGAACAACGCGTCATCCCATAAACATTCAGGCCAGTAGACAGACGACGGGTGACGGACAAGGCCCCATCCCAAACGTATTTAGGCTAGTAGACAGACGACGGGTGAGAGACAACGCGTCAACCCATAAACAATCTAACCAGTAGACAGGTGACGAACAACGCGTCATCCCATTAACATCTGGCCATAGACAGTCGACGGGTGAGCGACAACGTGTCAACCCATAAACATTTTGACCAGTAGACAGATGACCGACAACGCGTCAACGTTATCCCATAAACATTCTGGCCAGTAGACAGCCGACATGTGACGAGATTAACAAAACATACCAAAGGACAGAATCCCTGGCTGAACTTTCTGGAACGACTATTTACTTTAACACATTTACACCTATTGTTATTGACATTTGTTTCTTTAACACATTTACGCCTATTTTTACTGACATTTGTTACTTAAACACATTTACGCCTATTATTATTATTGTCATTTGTTACTTTAAAACATTTACGCCTAATATAATTGACATTTGTCACTTTAATAACTAACGGCTATTATTATTGACATTTGTCACTTTAATAACTAACGGCTATTATAATTGACATTTGTCACTTTAATAACTAACGGCTATTATCATTGACACTTTTTACTTCAACAAATTTACGCCTATTTTTATTGGCATTTGTTGCTTAAACACATATACGACTAATATCATTGACATTTGTTAATTTAACATATTGACACTTATTTCTACTGACATTTGTTACTAAAACGAATTCACGCCTTTCATCATTGACATGTGTAACTAAAACACATTTACGTGTTTCATCATTGACATGTGTTACTAAAACACATTCACGCCTGTCATCATTGACATGTGTTACTTAAACATATTCACGCCTGTCATCATTGACATGTGCTACTAAAACACATTCACGCCTGTCATCACTGACATCTGTTACTAAAACACATTCACGCCTGTCATCATTGACAGGAGTTACCAAAACACATTCACGCCTATCATCATTGACATGTGTTACTAAAACACATTCACGCCTGTCATCACTGACATGTGTTACTAAAACACATTCACGCCTATCATCATTGACATGTGTTAATAAAACACATTCACGCCTGTCATCACTGACATCTGTTACTAAAACACATTCACGCCTGTCATCATTGACATGAGTAACTAAAACACATTCACGCCTATCATCATTGACATTTGTTAATAAAACACAAATTTACACCTATCATCATTGACATTTGTTAATAAAACACATTTATGCCTTTTATTATTGACATTTGTTAAAAAAACACATTTACGCCTATCATTTGTTACTTTGACATATTCATGCTTATTATTATTGACATTTGTTACTTAAACACATTTACAATCAGTCTTATGAATAAAGAATAACTATGATAATAAAGTGTTTGTTTTTATATAAAATTATATCATTTGCATGATTATTTGTTCATTGTTGCTTTACGTTGTCTCATTCAATGTTATGTTATTACATAATTCACGCAGAATTCTATAATTGGTCTATTTATGAATGACTATATTTGTTATCCATCAAAAAAACTAAATTTAATAGTAAAACTTTCGTTATCCAGAATGTGACTTTTTTTATAATAATCCTAAACGTCTAATAAAATATAACAAATATGTACATCATACAATAATCTCAGTGTTTATTCTTAGTAAGTATTACTAGTAAGCACTGGATGACATTTTACATTTGTATAGTATGTTTAACGTTATGTGAAACCGTCGCAGTAGTACAGTGCAGAAATGTGTTGTCGACGTTGTAATCCACATTAAACTATTTGATCTGAAATACTTTTATAATGGCACTGTTATACATTCCCACGTATAGTTTGTCCTCCCTGTCACAGTAAGAGAGGGACTGTGGACACCCTACTTCACCCTGTAGTAGTATCTGTATCTTGGTACACTCGGCTGTAAGCTGGTGGATGTTGCGGGAGCATTCGCCACATACATACACTGTCCCTGTCTGGTCTATAGCCATACCGCATGGGCGTAACAAAACAAGTGGACCACTCAATGTATTATCATTGTAGACTGCATGTACATTACCAGTCAAAGTCATACAGGTCACGGTGTTGTTTTTGTTATCAGACACGTACATGGCCATCTTGTCTGGACTCATGGCAACATACTCAGGACTACTAAACAGAGGTTCACCATGGTCACCATTTATAAAACTCTTCAACACAGTGCCACTCATATCGATTATCTCTACCTTCCCGGGATCAACAAATGTCACTATAAGTGTATCATTATTACTCACTATTCCACAACATTCACCATTGACCTTTATTTCACAACTTTTGCATAGTTTGTTAGAACTTACAGACAGTAACGCGATTTTCTTATCACGGGGGATTGTCACGGCCACTTGATTGTTGCCAATACGAGTTACGTCCCATGGAGAGTTTGACAGTTTTAGTTCAGCAGTTATTTTGTTTTGTTTGGTATCTACTAGCTTAATATCACTGTTAACAGCAATGACTAACCGGTTTTCTGGAAGCGGGACTGATCCTGAGATGCCTCTGCCAAACCACATGCTATCACTCTGTGTTCTGACATTGATAGCTGTAATGTGTGTCGCTGATCTGATTTTACTCTTCTTTCTTTGTTCATTCGTTACTCGTACTTGTAGGGACGACGAATTGTTACGTGGAACGTCTGCTGGTTGTTGTGAACCTATATTCTCATTACCTTCCGTCAGAATAGTTGTTTTTTTTTTTGCTTCATTTGTTTGCTCAATTCTAGTTGATTCAGTGACGTCCAGTTTGCTCGTCTTTGTTGTTTTGATATCGTTTTCATCCACAATGCTGTTTGCTGTGTTGTCTGGGGGTTTATTGATCACAGAAATATTCCCGAGTACCTTCAGTGTTTTCATCATGTCTTGTATCTGCTTCTCCGGCTTAAACTCGTACCTCGTGATCTTATTATAATTCTTTATCTGGCTGAGACTCTCAAATATTGTCTTCATCTGTAGTTTCGATTTGTCCATAGCAGTGAATAGTTTCCCATTTTGTTTAGTTTTGTGTAAAGAATCAAGTTCTGGGATCAATGCGTTTACATCTTGATTCACTGTAATGCACAGGTCAGCAACTTTACTCATGCTTGCCTAATCTTCATCTCTGACGCCAGTAATTTTGTTTATTGCATCATGTTCAAGCTTGTCAAAGTATTCGTTTATATCTGTTCTGAACTCTCGAATATTTTGTATTGCGACAGATTGGTAACTTTCTATATACTGAACATTTTGTTCTGTTATGCTGGTCGCAGTATCAGCTTGTTGGAGAAAGGAGGCAAGTTTGTTACGTAGGTGTTCATATTCTTGTTCTATATAACTTGTATTGTCACATTTCTTGTGGTCAACAGCAAAGCAAATACCACAGCCTAATTGGTCATGTGACCTACAGTAAAAATTAACAAGCTCACCTGTGTGTTTGGGACATTCATCAATATTGGTGTCAGGGTGTTTTATCTGTGACTTCATTCTTGGCATTGATGATTTATCTTGTAGCACGTGATGTCTTGTCTGTCTTGGTTTACAGTGACACCTAAAACACTCCGCACATAGATGTTCACAACAGTCGATACAAAATCCCGCGGCGGGTAGTTGGTGGCCATCATCGCTACATGGCTGACAGACGAGTTCCGAGGATTCATCAGATTCCTCCTCCTTGTTTGTACGTAGCTCATCAGCCTTTCTTCCTGGAACTGCCATTTCGTAGATATCCTACTCTTTAAACGTATTTCGTTTCTGCAAAAATATTGTAACAATTTATCAGAATAAATAATCCCTCCTGTGCTCATTGAATTTCTTAGGTAAAGCATTCAATCTACTTGTAAAACACTTATAACTTTCTGTGCAAGAAATTATGAAATGTTCATTGAATCACAAAGAAAAAGATCGCATTCAAAGACAATGGTCGATTCCATACCTGTAGTATAAGTATATATTATTTATGAGAAATTCGATAATACACAGGTCGGCATTTCCCGTTTTATTCGTCGATGGTTTAGCATGACCCGCTACTGACCAGTAACTTTAGGTCAATATAAATACAGAATTTTACACTACAAACACATAATACAATATAAATTATTGGACAGAATATCCTAAATATATGATATTTTATATAAATGTGCAATTTTACTGCTAAGCTTAAAAATAATCGGCGATATAGGTGAGGCCTCTTAAGTACATTACTTGTTTTTATTTGAATATATAAATGCAAGCCGTATATTGTATTATGAAAATGTTTGATCTATTTGATCGGAATTCACGCAGTAACTGTAAAACCTCAGTCCCCTTTCTGCACAAATAACCACGATGGAACATCATATTAACAACTTTGTTTAATTACTTAGCACTTCGTCAATAGATTTTTACACATACAAATATAATGACATAATCAGTATGAATTCGGTAAATGTGTATTAGAATCAATAAAGAAACAGTTATTATCACATCGACTAGTGTCCTGTTATAAGAATAGTGATAGTGTATATACTATATGATAGTCAACAAAGAAATAGTAGTAGTGACATCTACCAGTGTCCTGTTATAAGAATAGTGATAGTGTATAGACTATATGATAGTCGACATGGAAACAATAGTAGTAATATTTACTAGTGTCCTGTTATAAGAATAGTGATAGTGTATAGACTATATGATAGTCGAAATGGACACAATAGTAGTAATATCTACTAGTTTTCTGTTATAAGAATAGTGATAGTGTATATACTATATGATAGTCGACATGGGAACAGTAGTAATAACATCTACTAGTGTCATGTTATAGGAATAGTGATAGTGTATAGACAATATGATAGTCAACAAAGAAATAGTAGTAGTGACATCTACTAGTGTCGTATTATAGGAATAGTGATAGTGTATAGACAATATGACAGTCAACAAAGAATAGTGATAGCGTATATACTCATTGAGAGGCAACAAAAAAAAGCAGTAATAACATTGATTGGTGTTCTGTTATTGGAATAGCCAGTTTGTTTAAAAAATAAAGGCACAAATTCATTTGAAGATATATGTCAGGTATCTTAATGAATCGTCAAGTACTAATTGTACTTTGATATCAATTTGAATGAGAAAACGTTTTAAATGAAATGGATGAGTAATATGGTAAATGATATCTAAAGAGAAGTGTCAATGCGAAATAGTGCAAATCTCATGTTTCACCAACATATACTTAAATACTTAAATCTAGAACACGATTTTAGACATTAAATTGGATAAGGTTTCTTTGATATCGATTATATAAGACATATATCCAGTCACAACTTACTGAAGTATTTATGTACAATGTTGGTGGCAATGAAACTAGCTCTGCAGTTCTTACTTTGATTTATATATCTACTCCCAGGCTTCTGTTTCTGGCATAGAACCACCATTGGAAACAGGATGTGCTTCCGAGGGATTGTCGCATAATGGCGGTTATAAATAATCCATGTTTCTTATTCTTTTAAAATGCATTTTCCTTATTTTAATGCTATTTTTTTTTAATGTCATAATTGATTAATTTTGAACATTTTCAAAGCATTGTCATGTTTGAATTGTGAATTTAGATAAAAAATGATGCTTGGAAATTGGCGTATGAATACATGATTTCGGAATAACAGTCTACACAATGAGCAGAAATAATATCTTATATGCCATATAACTCCTACACTTTTTTTATTATATTTTGGTAGTGCAGAGGTTGACAAACAGTAAAATGTAAGTTCCACTTCTTTCATTATGGTCTCTCCATCAATGACAAACCTTGAAACTTTTATTATTTACTATAGAATAAAGAACAAACGTCAATGGTTAGCTTACACCTTCTCGAACCTATTTAAGTATATGGTTGAATGCTTAATATAGAAATGCATTGAGGTGTGCATCATTACATACTGGTTTCCATACGATTGCACGTTAAATATGATTTACATTCTCTAAGTAGTTAATAAATAACAATTAAAAATATAATGATGTTTTTTAAGTATTGAAGTTAAACTAAAGAATATATTTATATATATAAATGTTAACTCGATTCTTACTAGTTAATTCTTTAGTATAAAATAGATATAGAAGAAACCATGTGCACTTTTACTGGAACCAGTTTAAAATCATCCAGCTGCATTTTTTAGATATAAGTATTTAAGTATATACATCAATATATTGTGTTGGAGAAACAGAAGCCTGGTGTATAAACCATATTTTCTTTCGTACTTTACTCAAACACGCATTCTAGTACTTTTAATACCTTGATGAACTGACTCCAATAAATAACCCAATCTGGCGTCAAACAAACACTGTGTTACGTAGCGTACTCAAACACGCCTACCAGTACCTTTAGTACCTTGATTAGCTTACTCCAATAACCCAATCTTGTGGCAAACAACACTGTGTTACGTAGCATACCCAAACACGTCTTCCAGTACCTTGAGTACCTTGATGAACCTACTCCAATAACCCAAACTGGCGTCAAACAACCACTGTGTTACGTAGCGTACTCAAACACGTATTCAAGTACCTTTAGTACCTTGATGAGCTTAGTACAATAACCCAATCTGCTGTCAAACAACCAATATGTTACGTAGCGTACTCGAACACGCCTTCCAGTACCTTTAGTAACTTGATGCGCTTACTCCAATTACCCAATCTGGTGACAAACAACCACTGTGTTACGCAGCGTACACAAATACGTATTCCATTACTTTTAGTACCTTGATGGACTTACTCCAATAACCCAATCTGGTGGCAACCACTGTGTTTCATCGAAAACAACAGCACAACATGTAACATCAAGAGAAAACCAGTCTTTCCAAGACTATTTAACTCCTATATTTACCTGTTTTTAATCAGGTGATATAGTAAAGCATTTTCTAGTACCTTGATTACTTTGAGATAGATAACAGTTAAGTAACACAATTACCACACACTTTTTTCACATATTATGTTAGCGACGTCAAAACATTCCTTCCAGTATTGAGAGTACTTTGATTTTAAAGCAATTTAAAAAAAACTTCAATACATTTAATATACATAATTATTAAACGCTGAAACAGCCATTGAGTCAATAATTGATTTTACACAAATGCCATTATTTCATATACTAGTATACCGGAATTAGGCAATTATTCAACATTTACATTTTGACATTTCTCCACCCACTAATCTCTCTACAGGTTACATGTCCGACACCTTGGCAACGATACTGAATATACGTTAAAACACTAACACCTGTTTACATTATAAATTATCTTACCTCTTTATGACTGTATATAGTTGACTAAACTTGAATAGCCATTTTAATTCTTGTTTGATTCTGGCAGTCCACGTCCTACTTTCGATTTTAAAATTTAACCCGGTGTATCGTGATTTATAGAAAACTGTAAAATACTCCCAGGTACTACTAAACCCCGGATAAATACCGGGTACTTTGCGTCAATTTGCGGATAGGAATTAATGTTAAGTTAATGCAAGCATATAGATATTATATTTAATAAACATGCGAATGTCGATGCTATTATGTTTATAGTTGTATGAGTTTGTATCTTTAATGTAAGAAAATATTCCAGTTGATGCACATATCACATATTATGTACATATGTAAATGTATGAATTATACGTTATTTATTTATAGTTATTTTCCATGTATATATGATATTTTATTTAGATGTACAAATTATACGTTATATACATATAGTTATGTGTCATGGACATGTAGATATGATATTTTATGTAGATTTATAAAATATACGTGATGTACATATAGTTATGTGTCATGGACATGTAGATATGATATTTTATGTAGATTTATAAATTATACGTTATGTACATATAGTTATGTGTCATGGACATGTATATATAATATTTAATGTAGATGTATAAATTATACGTTATGTACATATAGTTATGTGTCATGGACATGTTTATATAATAGTTTATGTAGATATATAAATTATACGCTATGTACATATAGTTATGGGATATTTTGTGTAGATGTAGATAATATACCAATCAATCTAGTATGTTTTCAATGTGATTCATTTCTGGTGGTTAAATGTTCTAAAGTGTCCATATGTTTAGAGAAATATGACAGAATCATTTTCAACAAAATTTATGACCATCCGATTTACACAGCTCTAATTTCTTGGGCGCAAGAATCTTGCATGGGGGGTATTCTTAAGTGAGACCTTTAGCATAGCTTTATAATAATATCATATAACACACTTGAATATGCTGCTGTGTAAAATATTACTTTATTTTACTAGTTCTCCAGTTTCTATCCGGTAAATAGCAATAGTTACGATTGTTACTTCAGGGGAAGTGTAAATAACGTAACAGTTTAGTAAGCGTTCAATTGCTATGTATTGTAGGCCAGGCATATAAATCCCTGCTTATTTCATTGGAGGTTAATAGACCGGATTCAGGAGCTAACAGGTTCTTGGATAGACTATTACTTTACGCAACACGCAACAATTTTACAATTCAAATGTTCTTTATTTAATAGTTTCAATTACGAAAATAGATATATTTTTCAATTTCCAACACATAAATCCTAAACAACCCACATTTAAACAATAGAAAGAAACTACGTTTTGATGTGCGCATCGATAAACAAATACGATGAAATACCTAAGCAGGTCACCGCTGTTTGAACAAACACAGTTCCTGAATTAGTATATAAGAATATTAGCATATAGAATTTAATATGCTTCGAGTTTACGTTGTGTTTTTAATGAAGACGGCTATCACCCAGACTGATATTTGTATTTTTAACTTAGTCTACTAATGTATTTATAATTATGTTGACTTCGGTGATGTTCTGCATTGAACAGAAGAACCCCATTTGAGAAAAACAAAACAGATTAAGATTTTAAAGCATTACATTCACTTCTAGTGCATTTTTCTAAATATGTTTTTGCATCTGTGTAAAACAAGTATGATATCATAATAACGGAAAAAATGCCAGAAGTAAACTTCCAGCGCACAGATCATTATATAACTGTACAAATCCATGCATTGCGCATTGAATATAAAACCAATTTTATTTGAAAATTACAAAAGATTTTTTTGATGCATATCATTTTGACAAGTAATGAATGGGGAAAGGGTTGATTTCATCAGTTTTAAGAATCAGTATACAAAATACTCGTAATCATTCTTGTATACTGAGAAATATATAAACTATTAACCAATTTCGAGAGTTTTGCCATCTTTCCATAATACAAACGAAGTTAAACAAACCTTCATGTACATATACTGCGATTCCTTATTCAATATAATTTGTTCAGCATAAAAACATTGATATAGAGTTTGCTATTAATTTTAGTTAAAAAATATATGTAAATGTCATTGTTTTCGTTTTGTAAATAATGTTTATTACCATTCCGCTCGCCACCAACTCCCAGTGAAATATTCAATATGGACGTCAATTCACGTGCTTATTAAACGCCAGTGCTTGAATGACGTCAATAATTAGTTGTTTAAGGGATTTAGGATTATTATATCTCAGGCTTCGTTTCATGTCTTAACATTTTCATATTGAAAGCATGGCACATCAGAAACAAATTTTCTGTACGGTTAACCCAGCATTACCGTTAATGTCCAGAGAGTGTTTCACAAAACAGCTTACCACAAAAACCATCGTAAACGTAAACCAACACTTATTCCTATTATTTTTAATATTCATCAAAATGAATCCAAAATTGCTAAAACAATGTAGAAAATGATGTATTGTCTGGAAATGAAATAATTTTAAATGCCGATCAAAATTCAAACACTTGTTGTTGTTGTTGTATGGTGACTAGCGTCACTTTCAACAATTTTTCAGTCATATAGCGACGGTGTCTACTTGAGATAGTATTTTGAGCGCTGTCACACTGGAATATCATGCCGAAGACACACTGTATGATACCCCATCCAGTCACATTATACTGACACCGGGCCGACCAGACCTAGAACTCTCCTCTAAATGCTGAGCGTCAAGCGAGGAAGCTTCTAGTACCATTTTTTTAAGTCTTTGGTATGACCCGGTCGGGGATCGAACCCACGACCTTCCGCATGTGAGGCGAACGCTCTACCACTAGACCACGCTGAGGTCATAATTCAAATAAACAAGATGTAATTAACTTACGGCAAATTTTATCGTAAGTTATTTAGTGAAATGCAGCCCATGACCACAACGCTGCAGTGAGAGCTAATGTACAAGTGCATATCTCCAAACACAGGTCATTGGAACCAAATCACAAGTGTTAATCTTCCCCAAACACAGGTCATTGGAACCAAATTACAATTGTTAATCTACCCCAAACACAGGTCATTGGAACCAAATCACAAGTGTTAATCTACCCCAAACACAGGTCATCGGAACCAAATCACAAGTGTTAATCTACCCCAAACACAGGTCATTGGAACCAAATCACAAGTGTTAATCTTCCCCAAACACAGGTCATCGGAACCAAATCACAAGTGTTAATCTACCCCAAACACAGGTCATTGGAACCAAATCACAAGTGTTAATCTACCCCAAACACAGGTCATCGGAACCAAATCACAAGTGTTAATCTACCCCAAACACAGGTCATCGGAACCAAATCATAAGTGTTAATCTACCCCAAACACAGGTCATGGGAACCAAATCACAAGTGTAAATCTTCCCCAAACACAGGTCATGGGAACCAAATCACAAGTGTTAATCTACCCCAAACACAGGTCATTGGAACCAAATCACAAGTATTAATCTACCCCAAACACAGGTCATTGGAACCAACTCACAAGTGTTAATCTACCCCAAACACAGGTCATTGAAACCAAATCACAATTGTTAATCTACCCCAAACACAGGTCATTGGAACCATATCACAAGTGTTAATCTACCCCAAACACAGATCATTGAAACCAAATCATACTTGTTAATCTACCCCAAACACAGGTTATTGGAACCAAATCACAAGTGTTAATCTACCTCAAACACAGGTCATTGGAACCAAATCATAAGTGTTAAATTACCCCAAACACAGGTTACTTGGAACCAAATCACAAGTGTTAATCAACCCCAAACACAGGTCATTGGAACCAAATCACAAGTGTTAATCTACCCCAAACACACACAAGGATTGTTTTTATAGTTCAAGTCTAATTAATGGCAACCCAGAGTTCTTAAACACGGAACGTGAGTGCTTGTTAAGCATCCAACTCAGCAATTTTGTTATATCAGACCTAACACGAACACTGTGTTTGTTTTCTCTTGTGTGTAATTGAATGAACACGGAGTATCAACATTCCCTGTCGCGGAGAATCCTCAACTGAGTAGTTACACCTCACATACTTAGATGGTGACATGTCACGTAAAGGAAACAGGCAGGTACGGGGGCGTTCAATAACTAATACTTTTTCGGAACTTTGCAAGTGCACACAGTAAGATATCAGATACATGTACCAGCAATAAATCGTATAGATTATAGTCAAATATAATTGGGAAACATGCTTAAGGTTCACAAATAGGGAATTTTTGAATGTGCGTTTTCAAGCTGATTAAGTATTATAAAGAAATAGCCAACGTTTGTGGTGTCAAAGAAGAACCATCAGACTGTTTAAAGATATATACGGAAAGTCAGGCTTCGCGTTTATTCATACAAAAATAAAGCAATAAAAAATAACCTGTTTTTTTTAAATTGTATTAATGATTAACCTATGCATTATGCATTGATTATGCTTCTGATGGTGTGCCGAGTGGAAGTTTCATGTTTGAATGTGTTTTCTTATATCTTGTTGTAATATTAACTATACATATTTGAAGATTCATGAACTATTCAGTGTATTCTGTAGTTACGATCATAAACTGGTGTATAACGGTATTTTCAAAGTATATTTGTATATGAAAAACTTGATACAGTTAGTATAAAACATGTTTCGTATATTATATCAAAGTAAGATGTTGTTTAGGAAATAGCATAGTTTTAACTTAAGTTATAATAACAACGATCGATGAAATCCTTCAAAGACAACTAACAACTATTGTTGGAGAAAATAAGAACCATTGCAACCCTTTTTTTTCAAGTGAAACATATTTTCTTACTGTTCTATATAAAGTCGAACCTGTGTTTGTGGTCACCTCTATTAAGCAGCCACATGTCTTAAACATCTGCATTTTCTATTTACATTTTTTTATAAATTTAGTGTAAATTAACATGCCACCTGCCTTAAAGGGTCACTTTTGATGTGTCCATTGTGTGACTGCTTAATGCAGGTTTGTCTGTACTTCTTTTAAATCACAAACAGTATCTTAAAACATAACGTTACACATACTATATTTAGTATACCACACAAACTATGGCACAGTTCGCAATACCAAGACGAGAACTCCCTTAACGTATTATTTTCATCTATATTTGGTCAGATCGTCATTAACAACACATGTGTACAATATCGTATTCTGTTAAAATATGCGAAATGTGCGGCTACTAAATGTTGTTGATTTTTGCAAAATACGGTATGAAATAAACTTTTTTTTATTACCTTGTTTTATTATAGAAATGATAACTTCCTATTTTCATCCTCTTCCCTAAATCCATTATATCATTGAGGACAAAATGTATATTAATATGTTCAAAAGTAGGGGTAGTTTTCAAAGAACACAACATCGAAATCACGCTAGCACACACACACACACACACACACACACACACACACACACACATTCAACAATAAAGTAATACAGTCAGTAGCAAATCAAACAGTAGAGAGCTTCAGCTTTGTTTACGGATAAATATAACCTCGCTCATGCCCCCACGTCACATCATAAAATTTCAAGGTGTAAATAAGACGATCATTGCCAGACTATTAACTTCAAATATTACATTCTTAGTTTTGTCATTTATATGTTATCTTTATAAATCTGATTGCAGTTATGAACATGTAAATGATTACAATATTTGTTTCAGATATTTGCTTATTGCCCAATCAATTTGTTAAAATCCAAACACGTTTCATGAATCTTGGAATGTATAATAACACCAATTGAGACTCTCAATACTATGTAGTTTATCACAAAACCTGATATCTTCCGAATCAGGTCTATTAACCACCAATGAAAAAACAAGCAAATTAACCTTACTGAACTGTGACGTCAGTTGAGCAACTGACCAATCAACGTGCACAAAGGCAGCTTTCCCACCATTACTATTTAACGAACCGGATCGAAAGAGTTACAAATTAAAAACATGTCAATATTTTAATTTGTCGATTTGGTTTATTTCTACACAAGGCATGGTACAATAATGATTAATGTTAATATTTCACTTTACGTTAAAATGTGACTATTGTAAGATTTGGAAGACAGGATCCCTAGGATAACATTTGAAACAAGCAATGCACAGCAAACAAATATTTGGATAGGAACTTTATAACGTACACATTGCGGTTGTACCAATCATTGTGACATTTGTTATAAAATTTGTTTTTTACATGTTTGAAGTATCAATAAGATACATTTTTAAAAATAATTTTATTTTTAAGGAACTTATAGCGTATTTTTATGATATACTCGCTATAAAAGGCTACATATGAACCCTGAACTAGTTTCTCCTGAGTACACACTGCGTGACAAGTCCCTATCTGAAGACTCCATCAAATACAAGCGAGATAAAACTATTTCCCTTAAAGTAATTATAACCAAATCGCAAGTGGACAAGATATGAGAATTTAGTGTTCGCCTGTTAACGGTCAATTAACGATCAATTAACGAAATACACTTAAAACATACCCAATGTTTAGATAATATACATACTATATACCGTTTGACAGAGAAATTCACTTCTAGACCATTTAATTAATAAATGAGCAGTCAAAATAAGTTGGTCTTTGCTCTATATAAAATAAGATTACCACGGCAAAACAATATATACATATGGAACCTTTTTAAATTATTTCTTTTTCATTGCACATACACATTAATCATTTGAATATATTTCAAACCAAATTACAAAAGCCTTTTTGTAAGCGCAAGAATCTAACGTGACAATAAGGGTGCAAATGTGAAGTGAAAGCTTAAGCGAGAGAGCGCGCGCCACTTTTTGACAATTTATTTTGTCACGGTAACAAGATCTTTTCACTTAAAAATGTAATTTGTTGCGTTCCCAATATTGCTATTTAACGAACCCAATCTAAAGACTACTACATCTGAGAATATTCTGACAGAATCATATGATCCGTGTCACTGTAACGTTGGGAACACCACATTTGAGCACGTTGAATGGTTTATTGCGTCAACTGAAAATTTGAATGACGCCATAGTGAAGTTCAGTTGCTATGAATTATGGGACAGTTGTAAGATGCCGCTTCAGTGATTTAGACAAAATATCGATTCCATATATTGATAAAAAATATAGGTAAAATGAATTGCACTTTGCATCAAGCAGTTGTTTCGCTTTTCAAGCAGTGATGTGAACACAAGTGCCCATTATTGTATTATTAACACCTGATCGTATTTTTTTTAGGTCTCGCTACAGAGTTTAAGTTTTATTCATAGAACTTCAAAGAATATAACCGCACATAAAAATGCACATTAACTGGTAGGTTTGTTTTTGAAAGACACCATAATATTGTTGTAAATAGGAGTCTTCATTTGCTCGTAAATACATGCATCTGTTTGAATCCTATAAAAGTCACTTTTTAGCACCAGTGATACATTATTGCAGTATATGCTGTGTCAGCCTTTGCTCTACTGATCTGCAGCAAGATTTCACATATCCTAGGAAACTATTTCAAACCAAATTACATTTTAAGAGCAAGCGTTTTGCTACCGTGACAAAAAGGGGGCGCAACTCCGTGACGTGAAAGGCACTTATCATAATGGGATCAAATCCGAGACCTCTGTCGCTAGTTGCGAACACTTATCCACTGGTATTTCTGCCTCTGTTTTCAATTGGTTGATGCCATTCTCATTTGTCCTGGTTAAACTGACTGACCATTGTTATGTAAAGTGATTATGGAATGAAACTGATAAGTATCAAACGCTAATATACATGTAGTTTTGTACAGTAACAGTGTAATTGAATAATGAACTTCATACACCATTGACCAAGCGACAATTACATTGGGTGAATGCATAATGATGTAACCTTGATGGACTGGCTACAACAACAACACGTACAACACTGATTTAACTTATATACAATCAAACCTATGTAGGCGGCCAACTCTGTTAAGCAGAAAATTGTCTTCCCCCATATAGGAATCACGAATTGTGTGACGAAAAAGAAAGTTCAATGGATTAGGGCATTCTTGTCCAAAGTTAACCAGTTTCTAAATGAACAATCAACAAAACCAGTGTCTAAATAAACAATCAACAAAACCAGTGTCTAAATAAACAATCAACAAAACCAGTGTCTATATGAACAATCAACAAAAGTAAGTGTGCTGTATCATGACTAGCTTGTCCTATGTTAACTAGTGTCTAAATAAACACTCAACAGAACCATTGTCTAAATAACTATCAACAAAACCAGTGTCTAAATGAACAATCAACAAAATTAAGTGTGCTGTATCATGACTAGCTTGTCCTATGATAACTAGTGTCTAAATAAACACTCAACAGAACCATTGTCTAAATAAACAATCATCAAAACCAGTGTCTAAATGAACAATCAACTAAACTAAGTGTGCTGTATCATGACTAGCTTGTCCTATGATAACTAGTGTCTAAATAAACACTCAACAAAACCATTGTCTAAATAAACAATCAACAAAACCAGTGTCTAAATGAACAATCAACAAAACTAAGTTTGCTGTATCATGACTAACTTATCCTATGTTAACTAGCGTCTGAATAAACAATCATCAGAACCAGTGTCTAAATAAACAATCAACAAAACCAGTGTCTAAATAAACAATCAACAAAACCAGTGTCTAAATACACAATCAACAAAACTAAGTGTGCAGTATCATGACTAGCTTGTCCAATGTGAACCAGTGTCTAAACAAACAATCAACAGAACCAGTATCTAAATAAACACTCATTAAAACTAAGTGTCTAAATAAACAATCAACAAAACTAAGTGTGCTGTATCATGAATAGCTTACGTGTTTCCTTACATTTCATTCTACGGATTGAGTTTTATTAAATTAAACATGTAAAATACCCCCAGGGCATCCTGACAATCCATAAAAATCCCACGAGTGCTTGCCCTGTGCGAACAAGAATGTACTTGCCCTGTATTGCTTATTAACCATATTTGAAATTTACTTAAACGGCACAAGCATATATCATTATTAAATTTGCGACAACAAATGCAATTAACTACACCATTAAATTTGTTTAAATTCTTCTTTTACAAGTCAAAAGAGATTTATTGAATGAATTTGGTGAATATTTATCATCATTTTATGCCACCGACGGCTAACAGACAATCAATTATTCTAACCAATAGTTCCTCATATTTTGGATGGTTATTCAGTACTCAACACACACATTTCCGGAATTAACTGATACTTTTTTCACTTAAATCAGCGGTAGGAAGCACAACGTTGTTTATTACGGAGACTTTGGCCTGGCAGAAATTCGAACCCGCGACCCTCGGATTGATTGTCAAACTGAGCTAAGCGGCGACGTATTTCTTACACACAAATAATTAAACTTGTGGTTGTTGTCATAAACATTGCTAGTATACACACATGCATTTTAACTAAATACAAACAAAAGTAAATCTGAAGGAATTTAATTGTGTATTACAACTACTAGAAGAAATGTTACTGGTTATATAAATTATAGTTTATATCAACTGAATCTTCAAACAAAAATGGACATTAATTTAATGCTTCTATTGATTGTTCGACAAATTTCATATGCGTCTGAGTTTCAACAACACACTTAGGAATATAAACATTCGTGAAATAACCCCTTCTTTGAACATGTGGCGTATGTCATTTTTTTCCATGAACGCATACGCATGAACATTCACTTTGGCTTCAAGTGTAATTTAGAATAACACCAACATTGTTCGAGATTCAAAATCGATTATCACGTCAAAAGGGATATATTTAAGTTTTTCGTTTTTTTTATTATTTAAGCACGTGGTAATCAACAAGAGGCGAGACAGGCTGTTCCGTTTATTCAACATTAAATTGTGGAAGACTACATAATTAACCACTGACTCGGTGCTAGATTAATACAAAGTTGGACATTCTGTCGTTAATCGAGTATAATAATATCAAAAAATAAATATAAAGCACGAGCTTTATTTGGTGAACGTTCATGAGATATAAACTAACGTGTAACTAGCAAAAACATTTATTTATAGAAGCAAGTGGAACAATAAGTTACCTAAGGAAAGGGCCAGCCAAAATGGGCTTATGAGACACCTATATGTTGCACACAATTACTTCCCGAAAGCTATTATTGCCACGCGTCAGACTGTTAGACATTCGATATCCCTATATTTAACTCGCTGATGAGTGGCAACTGGCTGCATCAGACAAATAAACAGGTGCTTTCACCGGGATTCGAACCTTTGACCTCCCGCTTCCGAGGTGAACCTCCTAGCAACTAGTCCATGGAAGACGAAATGTGTACGGGTTTTGAAGTCGTTCAACCTTCTACACCGAAATCTTTTGAAGTTGACGCAACTACTGTAATAAACGTATACTATTTATTCGTTATCACCGTTTTGCGTGAGAAGATAAACGTTCTAATTACGTTTGATGAGAATGAAACATTAATGTTGAATGTTATCTGCTGTCAATATACGCAGAATTCGATTAACGGCACAATGATGTACTTTGTATCAAGTGTCTCCCTATTTGATCATGGTCGATCTTGGTTGTGTACATCTCGTCTTATCATATAACTAAAACATGCAAAAGTCTATCCAGGAAGTGGAATTGTGACATCCTGCCCATCCATCATAATGTCCGGTATACCTGCCATGCACAAACGAGAATGTATCGTGTACTAGAACCGTTTTACTCTGAGAGGTACTGACGTCAAGAATCTTTTTCAGCTTATTGCCAAATATAATAAACTATTACTTAATTAATTATTAATCTTATTTGTTCGGATGAAAGTTGTCGGATCTGGGGTCGTATTCATCAACCATTACTGAGAATATTCTTAAAGTTGAGCTTAACAATCAAAATTTCAACCTTAGATATTTAGTTTATCATGACAGATAGAATAATTGTGAGAGTTTATTTGACTATATATCAGGTGTTCATACATGCTTGTAAATTTTGGCCTCAAAACATAGTCTCTAAAAGTGTTTTGCAGCACTCATTCTTGAGTTCAAATCTAAGAATATTCTGAAGAATGGTTGGTAAATACCAGCCCTGATGGTTCCAAAACTACAATACTGAAAACAATGACAAAAACCCACAACAAATCACTTAACGACTATCTGAATGTTGCAAACAAGGGTCATCAAGTCTCTACCACTAGAAAAATCATCAACAAACACATTCAGTTATTACAGCTTTCTCCAATAAGACTTGAATTCGTGCAATAATATAAACATGCTGTTTATTTAAAGAATATTAAATAAAGTCAGAGCAATATATATATATATATATATATATATAGATAGATAGTGTTGGTAAACTTCCTTAAAACCACTCCCATAAAACCACGCCCATCACTACAAGTGACATGCACTTAATATCGGAATATTGTCTAATAAACATATTTTATTTGAAAAACCGTGTTATAAAAAGGTCTCGAGTGATTAAAAGCTATGAAAATCTGAAGCATAATTTTTAATATCAAATAACGCACTTATATCTGTTTGTTAGTTTTGTGTACGGTGTTTTATCAAGTATTCATAGACAACATGGTTAAAAAAATGATTTAAAGCAAAATGTTTGTGTTTTAACATATTTGAACTTACTACATCATACACTCAGGCTAACATAACTAATATAGTCTCTATCCTCTCTATTTGTAATCAACATATCGCGTGTAAAGATGAACGTTTGGTATAAACAAACAGTATTATTGATACTTTCTTCGATAAAAATACCAACATAGCACATTTACGTGATTATATCGTACTCCTCAACATTTAATTACACATATCACGTGTCTCTTTATCTTGATTCATTATATATCAATGAGTGTATCACACATTAATGACTGTATTTTATATTTATAAAGAACCATTCTGGAAATCGTAGTTTCGACCCTCCGAATATCCATCATTACTTACCGAGAAACAGTCCTGATCAAACGAGTCACGTGTTCTGCAATTGTTTACCAGACTTCAGACGGGCATTGACTTTAAGACACATCTGTCTTCACAAACAAAATCATTAGATCATTATAATGTGCCCGCTACAAACTTAACGTCATTGTTTTTTTCAGTACATCGTGTTTTACCATTATATACAACACAAACAATTCCTCGACCTAATTGTCTATTTCTGAAACAATTCTGACAATTAATGACACCACCGTAGTATCAGCCAACATATCGCAACGTTTTCGACGAGAGAAAAACCATTACGTTCCAATCGTGTAACCTATAGACAAGAATCTTCAAGTCCATTTATTTTAAGTACGCTTAATCAAACAATTCCATTAATTTTACTTATATAGATAGTTCTTCATAGAATAAAAAACACACCTACAACACAAAACCATCACTTTCTATCAGTACGAAATCAGCAACAAATGTACCTCGAAATAAGATAAATGATGTTTATTATGTTGACAGAACTCATTTGTCCTTAGTTAGACATCACAATGGAGACATGGCTGTTGACTGGCTTACAACATATGGATACGTACAAAGAAATACTTTGATAGTCCATACCCGGTATCGCGCTTAACAGTCAATTTAGCGGTCGTGAGTTCCGGTCCCCGCCCTACCACAGTCTCCTTCATGATTGATACCCGACAGTGTGTCCCATTGTCGTTTGCCTCGCATTGCCGATTCGGATTGGAATTTTATCATTTGCTTGCGGAGAAAGAAGAGCTCGAAACCAGGATCCCAGGAAAGAATGGTTGTTTTAACGGATTGTCTGTTAGCCCTCGACACTAATTATTCAAACAATCTAATAATCTAATTCCTGGATAAATGATAATGAGACATTTAAATATTGTCAGATTACAGGGGAATACATCAGGAGAAACGCAACAAATGTCTAAATTTACAAAACAAAAATTTAAGATGGTCCAAATACATCTCATTATGATAAATATATAAATTCCAAATGACTCAGTCAGTCAAATCTACCAAATGTGACAAAATCACTTTTAAATCGAAGTGGTAAACTTAAAACGAAATAAACCCCATTCTAAAAGAGACAACCTTGAAATACTGCTGGACCATCCACGCATCGTTCACTACGTGTAAACCTTATAACGGATCAAATTGAAATATTTTAATACGTCAAACAATGTGTTGCAATTCTAAGCGGGAAATCTATTTAAGCTTAACCTAGATGCGTTGCCCAAGTTCGGAAATACCCTTTTCAATATATCATTTTGACATGTTTCAATTGTTGTCCTTTAGGCAATACAAGGACGGTGAGTATATATATATGTATAGGCATTATATTGTGAACATAATCTTTTTAAGCCAATTTTAAAAGTTTGAAAAATCCTGATAAATTCTCTTAAAGATGTAAATATATCCCTTGTATACCTAATACCGCGATATACCTATTACCGCGAATGCCCTATTAATAACAATCTGTGAAGACATGCACAAAGCTCCAACTTCCGTTACCGTCGGCATTTGTTTGCATTTCGTATCTGCAACTGTTTTTTACTCAGCACACTTGTGTAACCTTATTACTGTTAAGTATTGATGCCATTCTTTACATGGTTGAATTTCTTTTTCAACTCGCGGTATTAAGTATGAACAGTATATATTTAAAATGCACTTATTGGTTTAAAATTGATTAGTCCTATTTTAACCTAGAACATGTGAGTGCAATTCAAATTCTGCATCCCTGTAATCTGCTCACAACTTCACTAAAACTGTGGGAAAATGACACGTTTACCTAGGTTTTGGACATCTAGATTAGTACTTTAGCGCTTGTTTATATCAATCTTAGGTCTACTGCGAGTTGTTATTGTGGATATCGCTCTTCTAGTATTGTTTTTTGAATAGAAAATGTAATGAATTCTCACGAAAATAATCGAACAGAGCCTGCGATATTATTTGTGAAGTGTGGTGCGAACGGTTAACAACCAATCCACCACACCACACCCGCCCCGATTTCATATTTTAATATCATAATAAGATAAAGATTATATTTGCGAAACTTTGAAAGAGTGAACCTCTGTGAAAAACTCTCTGTCTGTGTCTGACCTACGTAAGATCTTGATGAAGTAAGGTATAAGTGGCACACTTATCATTCAAACCACAGACGGTCTATTAAATTGATATAAGTAGTAAAAACATATTTAAAGCGGTTATTCTCCGTACTTTTCTATCCAAACGGGTGTTGGCATTATTCATATAACGATGTATTTTATTGGGCAGGACAGCAGCTGTCGCAATAATGTATCAGAAATTAAATTACTTGGCATATTCTATTCAAAAATGCATTAACGCAAAGTGAACGATATAACGAGCATGGGAATTGTTATTTTATAAAAACTAAAACCATTACGTGTACCTTAATTTATGTAGCAGTAACTCTGCGGCTGTGTTTCTCAAAGTGTAAGTCACTGTAACTCTGCGGCAGCGTTATTTGGAGTGTAAGTCGCTATGACTCTGCAGCTGCGTTACTCAAAGTGTAAGTAGCAGTAACTGTGCGGTTGTGTTTCTCAAAGTTTAAGTCACTGTAACTCAGCGGCAGCGTTACTCAAAGTGTAAGTCGCTGTAACACCGCGGCAGCGTTACTTTGAGTGTAAGTCGCTATGACTCTGCAGCTGCGTTACTCAAAGTGTAAGTCACTGTAACTCTGTGGCTGTGTTTCTTAAAGTGTAAGTGGCTGTTATTCCACATCAGAGTAACTTAAAGTGTAAGTTGCTGTTATTCCACATCAGAGTAACTTAAAGTGTAAGTTGCTGTAACTCCGCGGCAGAATTACTTGAAGTGTATATCCGCGGCTGCGTTAATCAAAGTGTAAGTAGCAGTAACTCTGCGGCTGTGTTTCTCAAAGTTTAAGTTACTGTAACTCCGCGGTGGCGTTACTTTGAGTGTAAGTCGCTATGACTCTGCAGCTGCGTTAATCAAAGTTTAAGTCACTGTAACTCTGCGGCTGTGTTTTTCAAAGTGTAAGTCACTGTAAATCCGCGACAGCGTTACTTGGAGTATACGTCGATATGACTCTGCTGCGGCGTTCCTCAAAGTGTAAGTCGCTGTAACTCTGCGGCTGCGTTACTTGAAGTGTAAATCGATATGACTCCTTGGCTGCGTTACTCAAAGTGTAAGTCGCTATAACTCTGCAGTGGCGTTACTTGGAGTGTAAATTGCTGTAACTCCGTGACTGCGTTACATAAAGTGTAAGTTGCTGTAACTCCATGGCGCCGTTACTTGAAGTGAAAATCACTGTTACTCAATGGCGGCGTTACTTGGAGTGTAAATCGCTGTAACTCCGAAATTCTCTGCGTAGAAATAACACAGTTAATAATTGTCTCATAATTTCATAATATGCATAAAGTTGATATGTTCGGACTAACTGAAAAAGACAAGAAACATTCCCACGAGATGGGCATAATATTAATTGTTGATGACATTGATTTGATTGTAAAACCGGACAGAAATGTAATTAAGTAAGTCAACGATCTTAGCCTTGACAACGATGACGTATTTGATAGCAATTTGTCGTGGTTAAATCGATTTGTCTTACTTAAAGATTACATAACTGTTACACTATAGCGCTGGCTTAACACTGATACACATGAGGGTCATATTTATGTTTTACATTAATTATAGTATAGAGCCTGAAATGACGCCAAGTAACACCATGTGTCAGACTGTAATTATTAACGGTGTTATATCAGACTATTCTAAGGACAGTTCTCCTATTTGTTAGTAATTAACTCCATTTTATAACTAAAGTCTTAATGAGGGAAGATCACTATTGGTATACGCCGTAACTGTATATTACGCGTCACGTGATTGGTTAGCTTTGTAATCGATATGTCATGAAATTGTCATTCAGCTCCTTG
>CM055912.1:2955702-3037216 GCA_029582155.1 Panopea generosa
TGTATGCTGATTGTAGACCAATATTCAAGACAAAGATACAAGTTTAATATGGATACCTGATTAAAAACGTTCAAACGTTAAGTTCAGCTAGAAACAGATGCAAATCGGGAACTAAAGTTACAATTGTAACTTGTTTACTAGTAGGCTATTTTCCTAAAGTGATGGCAGAAGATTAAAGAGAACACTTGGTACTGGTAGTAAAATATTTTGTAAGCCAGGTGGAAATCCTGTGTCAAACTTTGTATCTTAGCCTGCGCGTGATGTCTTGTAATCATATCCTTTATGAATAAATTATATTATTACACATTATGGTATATGTCGTGCCAGAAAAAAATATATGATGCAGAGATTTAAGTAATTTTCCATTGCACGTGTATGATGTTATTCATAATGTACATCTATTACAGAGACAGGGTAAAACGGTAGATAAAGTTCTTCTTTAGTAAATTTATTGTTAATTTAATGCAAGATTGTACCATTTTATATGAGTATAGAACCTGCAACCTAAATATTTAATGGGCATGGATAATTTTTTTTAACTTATTCAATTAAAAAAAAAGGAAAACGCCAACTTGTTAACTATTAGGTGATAACAACTGCAAAGCTGATAGTTAAACAGTGCCTTTTAAACAGCCCTCGGACACTGCCTCATCATAAAATATGCGCGATTCGTTACTACCGGAAGTGACCCGGTATCACATGAAACGGCAATGTCAATAAAAAAAAACGTTGTAGACATTGTAAGATCGATTTTAAAATGAAAACTTCACAGAATGCTATATAGATAATTTGTCTTTCAATGAACTATAAACAAAACTAACAATTTGAACATTGATTTTATTAGTAATCAATGAAAAGTGATTCGTTAACAAAGGCGAAACTGTATTATTATCATCATAATAACTTCAATACGTTTCACATTATAAGAGCACCTTACATCGTAAAGAGAATCACATGTACTTCCAAAAAGTATGCTGATTGACGTCATATTATTTTACACCAATTGCATTGTACTTAGTAATGTTTAATGCAATCTTATTCACGATACATGTATTGCGACATGTTCAGCCCTCGAAAACATTGTTTACTCTATCGGACACAATCAGGAAGACTAACCAAGAGTTACTAATAGAAATGAACTCTAAGCCCAGTAAACAATGAATCAGTAATAGTAATCATAGATCAAATGTCCATTTTATTTCATGAATTTATAAACATCATTATTTCTCAACTGGTTATGCATTCGATACTTCGTCTTTATATGGGTTCGCAATGTATTTGCACAATAAAATATATTTTCTTTATTTCGTACAATTACAGCAATAAGGTACATGTGTCAAGTGTATATGAAATAAGAATGCACCTGGTACCTTTTTGCACCGATGGGGCGATTTGTTAATTATATGCCTTGATGTTCCTTTCCATTTAATAAAAGCAAATAAAACCTAGCTCCTGGTATTACTAGTACTGGTGATAACTGTATGTGCAAGGACAAAATATTTAATAGAGTTCAAATAATAACAACTGATTTATACCCAACGCCCCTCCCACCCTCTACCCAACCCCCATTACTTACTCTGCCAAACATTTAGTGTATTTGTGTATCAAATATCAACATTTGGGTTGACAGTTCAAACCATTACCACTACGCTATCGGAACAGACAGTAGTACAACACACTTAATATTGATATATAGTTTATTTTATAGTTTATGTAACAGATCAATCTGCTATCATATTACAAACATCTCTAATACGTTAGGTTCCATCTAAAAATAGAACGACGTAGTTTCAAAATAGCTGAATCGATTTACATTATTTTTTTTTCACTGTTGGTAACTGTTTGTGTAATTACAAATTATATGACATTTAGGTAATGTATTTATTGGAATAATTTTTGTTGTGCATTCTGCTTTGTGATGTCGGCAGATTCCCAATGTTCTTAAGGCAATTTAGCTGAAAGAATACCTGATGATTCTAGTTTTAACTTGGAACACACCATTCCAGTGATGATTGAAATTATCATCAAAACAGTATTCATATATTAGCGAAACATAGTTATGCAAACATATACAAAGCAAAAACAACATATCTTATTTAAAGATGATGTAAAATGTTAACTGAACAAAAATGTCCACACTGTCCAACATAATTTTATTGTATACAGATGTACATCAGTTTAATAAAACTAAAAAATAATATATAACGAAATAAAATTCGCAGTAGTTGTAAAATATCCTTCAACATTTATTTCTATACCTTTATATTATGATAAAGTCGATAAGAATCGCATGATGATATCATCTCATTCCGTAAAAGTAATAATCACAATGCTGAATAAATGTAAACCAAATGTAAAATTCCATAGTTAACGTTGTTCTAAGTCATTATATTATTTAACATATTTATCTATTGCAATGTTTCTCATTCAATGCACATTCCTTTCATCAGATTCCTTCGAGGAAATGCCTGACTCTATCAAACGGGAAAGCAAAATTAGCGCAAGTAATAGCTACGACCTCGAGGCACAATCGAGTACAAAACAAACAGGTATTTGTGATTGATAAATATTTCCTATGTTTGATTAATTTATTTCTTTTGTATTTTGATTTGGATGTATTGGTTAACTCGTCAGGAAGTGGGTTAGATTTGCATTTTAAAAACAATATCCAATTACTCTTTTACATCATGTTATTCCGGACAGAATTAAGTACGTTTTCTTTATGTATTGCGTATTTTCTGTTTCCATATAAACTAGCACCTCGTATTAGTATCAATTCTTGAAACTGTTTGTGCAAAGACAAAATACTTAAAAGTGTACAATAATATAACTAAATGAATCAATTCATTTCGTCCGATACATCCGTCGAGGAATCTATTGCCGCTTTCGAAAATAAACCGGAGGACGAACCGAGTGCAAGTAATGGAAACAGACTAGAAACCCAGACGAGTAAACAACGAACAATTAATGGTGATGAATACATATTTCCTGTATTTTATCAATTTATTAACATGATCGATTTAGATAAGTGTTAATGTGTTTGTTTATAAGTCAGAATTTCGGTACGCGATGTATGTTGAACAATTGTATCAAATATAAACTTTACATGATATCATTATGGACTAGCACAATAAAATATATTTTAATAACCTATTGCTTAAATTATGTACGTTCCTTTCCTTTATCACATAAACATGCCAAACAGAAGCAGTTATTATAAAATTATCATTGTTGTTAGCTTTTTACCGGGATTATTGGTTTAAGCAACATTTACGTTTCCACACACAATTGAGGTGTTGCTGTTATTAATAACACACCTGTCGACGATGATGTTCGGAGTACAATTAGTTACATGCAAACAAAATTGCGGATATTAACGAAAAAATCATCCATATCTTTCATTATCTTTAATACAAGACAATATTTATAAATCATGTCGCGAGTTCATCTTCGCTTATACGAATTCATATCAATTCATGAGTGAAAAACGAAAATGAAAATAACTATTTTGTTAAATATCCATCTATATTCAATAGTATATGTGTCATTATTACTACAACCTCGATACGTTTCACACTATAAAAACATAAAATACCGTAAAGTGAATCTCAGGTACTTCCGGAAAGTTATTATTTTTGTGCTTGTTATTGCAATATTTCTAATTCAATGTATATGCATTATGTTAGATTCAGCTCCCGAAGAAACACCTGACTCTATCGAATATGCACGGGATGGCAATATGAGTGCAATAAATAAAAACGGCCTTGGTTCACAATCGAGTACAAAACAAACATGTATTCGTAATTGATAAATATTTACTGTGTTTCATAAATGTCTTTTTATCATTGGTTTACTCGTCAGAAAATAGGTTCGATATGCACTTTAAACAATTATCAAACTATTATTTTATTGAACTTGACGGACTTGCGGCATAAGCTACGTTTCCTTCATTTATTGCCGCATTCGAATATAAACAGGAAAACGAATCGAGCGCAAGAAATGGAAACGGAGTCGAAGCCAAAACGAGTAAACAAAGAACGGGTAATTGTACATGTAATAGGTGTATATTATGTTTAATTTACGTATTGCTTATAGTAGATGCGGTTCCTTTCCTTTTAATAATAAACAAGGCATACATATTGCGAGCATAATCGGAGCGCAGAATAAACGTAAACTAAACACAAATTGGGTACACGTTTGAATTCTTAAATGATTAGTGTCTTTGCTGGCTAAATTAAAAAAAAAATAAAAGGTCAAAATATTTATATTATTCGTTTTTGTTTTTGTTTATTTTATTACAACATTGTAACTGCCATTTGTTTCAATCAGCTGCACCTCATAACGACCCAGATAATTCTGATAATGATTCAGAAGACAAACGTGATGAGGATACAGGCAATACAATGGTTTCGAAATTTCATCCTGGAAACAAAAGCAGAGGTGAAGAATTGTTAAACAAAGTTCATGTAATTAACAACGTGTTTCTTATTTCATGTTTTACCTCATTCAGAGTGTCTTTTTTCAATTCGATACATTTAATTTCAAAATCATATTATTACACCCATTTTGTACATTTACTATGGTAACATTGAAATATTTTTCCATATCAATGCATTATTGAAAAATAATTATATTACTTATTGTATAGTTCTGTGCTTCCAGAGGATCATACCGCTAACGGCCTTGCTGATTGGCGTGTAAGGGTGGGACTGTTGTATTCCCCATCTGGACAATCTTAATAAAATATAGTCCTTGGTTGCGGTCAATGATTCCATAATCATTATGCTTATATGTTCCTCATCCAATTCTTTAATCACTCACCAAATATAGAACTATGCAATGTAAGCATAATTAAATTTACATTAAACTATGAAAATAGATGTGAATATCACACGCATAACAATTTACTCCAAATGTTCTTAAGGCAATGTGTCTAGTGAAAAAATCTGATGGTTCTGGTTTCAATTTGCATTGATGTTGATCTAACAGAAGCATCCATACTTAAATTATCTTTAATAAAAAATAACGTTTTTAAAATCAAAATAACAAAAGTTCAATCGATTATATATAATGTTTTTCTTTATTATCCTCATTAGTATTATCATTATATATTATTATTATCATTATTATCATTATCATTATTATTAGTATTAATATCATTATCGTTATTATTATTATTATTGTTATCATTCTTACTATTATTTTTATCATTATTATTAATATTTATATCATTTTCGTTATTATTATTACTATTATTATTATTATAATTATTATTATCATCTATTATCATTATTATTATTATTATTTTTATTATTATTATTATTATTATTATTATTATTATTATTATCATAATTATTATTATTATTACTATTATTATTATCATCTACTATTAGTATTATTTATTAGTATTATTATTATCATAATAATTATAATTATTATTATTAGCATAATTATTATAACTATTATCGTAACATTGCTACCGGTGTAAACGAATCATCGGTGGTAACGAATCACTTTCATTATAACCTATTATACATTACAAAATAATTGGTTATTAAATTTTTAATACCATACGTTTAAAGATGAATCCTTAAACAACAATTTGAAAAAGATGCGAAACAAGTAGTCGGGTTTTCAATTTGTTATATAGGTTTTAGAATCTCCATTGGAAAGAGTGTATTGAAAGTGGCGTCATCAAAATATTCGTCTGTCGGAATACATAAAATACTGCACACACATGTCTAAATGAAATATAAACAAAGTAAACATCTTGATATAATGCCATTTTAATGTTGTACATGTAACCACTCCACAAAAAAGAAAGTAATCCGTTAAATGTGTTTTGTAAAAAAAATCACTTGTAATGTTTTTACGGTCTTTCCAGGAGTAACGAATCAGTTAATATGCAAATAGGGCAAGTGATTATGGGTGTTCAATATGTTTTAGATTTCTTTGTGCAAATGAGCAACTTGATCTGAATAGTGACTTTGTCGGTTTACGACAATGAATTGGCTTGTGTTATTCAACTTAGGCCTAAAAATAGTGGTTGTTTCATATTTCATGCAATGACAATTTACATGAACAATAAGATGGTGCTCAGTACTTACAAGTCGCTACTACACCTTTTTCTCTTTCATGTTAAATTAAGATTGTCTATTGCAATACACTGTTTTGTTTTCAGTGTCACCTGGAAATGTTGTTCAGTGCATTGGTTGTGACATAGATGTCATAGCACAGATTAATTCAATATACCTAACAATATATTGTGTGCAATGTATGTTAACTGTATAGATATGTGATGTTCTTGTAGAAGACAAATTAAGAATCATAATATGAAAACTTTTCAACCGAAAATTTCTTTTAGTTTCTTAGTATTTTTCAATTGGGAAATTTGTTATTTTAGATTGGGAAAAAAATATACTATTTGCCATTAGGAATGGGCAGAATAACAGCCCCAAAAATGGGCAAACGAGAGCCCTGATTCACCTTGGCAGTGCCTGGATTATGTGAGGAATGCCAGGGATGGATACATAAAGAATTTGCTCCACCTGGCTTTGATACTGATGCAATCAAAGATATCATACTATTTGTTTGTCACAAATGATCATTACTATGGTGCTTCCATACCATTTGCTATATTATCATACCATCTATCCTAGACAATACATTGACATATCAATTTATCTGGGAGAAGGAGCTTAATATTGTATTTTAGCACTATCGACCAATGTCAAATGAAGTTTTCGTCGTGATAATTTGTATATCGTCCATAGCCTGTCACCTGCCAATAATTCGTTTTTTTAACGACAGCGCTTTATTTAACTTTATATGAAATTCATGTATATTCATGAGAACAACGACTAGTCTTTGACGTCAATAGAATCATTTAGTCTTTGATAGACATCTTGTTAACTCTGAGCACACTTGAATTATGCATTCTTAGCATGCACAATACAATGATACTATGTAACAGTTGAATAAGACACATGAGATGTTTAATGAAGGGAAAACATCTTTATTCACAAATCATGGAACCTCAATTTAGCTACGTAAATAGTATATGTGAAGAATAATGTAGTCAACTGCTACCATGCATTCAAAATGAAACCACCAGTGTATGCTGATTGTAGACCGCGAATACACCAATATTCAAGACAAAGATACAAGTTTAATATGGATACCGGATTAAAAACGTTCAAACGTTAAGTTCAGCTAGAAACAGATGCAAATCGGGAACTAAAGTTACAATTGTAACTGGTTTACTAGTAGGCTATTTTCCTAAAGTGATGGCAGAAGATTAAAGAGAACACTTGGTACTGGTAGTAAAATATTTTGTAAGCCAGGTGGAAATCCTGTGTCAAACTTTGTATCTTAGCCTGCGCGTGATGTCTTGTAATTATATCCTTTATGAATAAATTATATTATTACACATTATGGTATATGTCGTGCCAGAAAAAAATATATGATGCAGAGATTTAAGTTGCCAAAAATGCACATTATTTCAGTAATTTTCCATTGCACGCGTATGATGTTATTCATTATGTACATCTATTACAGTGACATTGTAAAACGGTGGATAAAGTTCTTCTTTAGTAAGTTTATTGTTAATTTAATGCAAGATTGTACCATTTTATATGAGTATAGAACCTGCAATCTAAAAATTTAATGGGCAAGGATAATTTTTTTTAACTTATTCAATTAAAAAAAAAGGAAAACGCCAACTTGTTAACTATTAGGTGATAATAACTGCAAAGCTGATAGTTAAACAGTGCCTTTTAAACAGCCCTCGGACACTGCCTCATCATAAAATATGCGCGATTCGTTACTACCGGAAGTGACCCGGTATCACATGAAACGGCAATGTCATTAAAAAAAAAAACGTTGTAGACATTGTAAGATCGATTTTAAAATGAAAACTTCACAGAATGCTATATAGATAATTTGTCTTTCAATGAACTATAAACAAAACTAACTATTTGAACATTGATTTTATTAGTAATAAATGAAAAGTGATTCGTTAACAAAGGCGAAACTGTATTATTATGATCATAATAACTTCAATACGTTTCACACTATAAGAGCACCTTACATCGTAAAGAGAATCACATGTACTTCCAAAAAGTAGTCATGTGGACATTAATTATAGTAAATGCTGATTGACGTCATATTATTTTACACCAATTGCATTGTACTTAGTAATGTTTAATGCAATCTTATTCACGATACATGTATTGCGACATGTTCAGCCCTCGAAAACATTGTTTACTCTATCGGACACAATCAGGAAGACTAACCAAGCGTTACTAATAGAAATGAACTCTAAGCCCAGTAAACAATGAATCAGTAATAGTAATCATAGATCAAATGTCCCTTTTATTTCATGAATTCATAAACATCATTATTTCTCAATTGGTTATGCATTCGATACTTCGTCTTTATATGGGTTCGCAATGTATTTGCACAATAAAATATATTTTCTTTATTTCGTACAATTACAGAAATAAGGTACATGTGTCAAGTGTATATGAAATAAGAATGCACCTGGTACCTTTTTGCACCGATGGGGCGATTTGTTAATTATATGCCTTGATGTTCCTTTCCATTTAATAAAAGCAAATAAAACCTAGCTCCTGGTATTACTAGTACTGGTGATAACTGTATGTGCAAGGACAAAATATTTAATAGAGTTCAAATAATAACTGATTTATACCCAACGCCCCTCCCACCCTCTACCCAACCCCATTACTTACTCTGCCAAACATTTAGTGTATTTGTGTATCAAATATCAACATTTGGGTTGACAGTTCAAACCATTACCACTACGCTATCGGAACAGACAGTAGTACAACACACTTAATATTGATATATAGTTTATTTTATAGTTTATGTAACAGATAAATCTGCTATCATATTACAAACATCCATAATACGTTAGGTTCCATCAAAAAATAGAACGACGTAGTTTCAAAATAGCTGAATCGATTTACATTTTTTTTTTCACTGTTGGTAACTGTTTGTGTAATTACAAATTATATGACATTTAGGTAATGTATTTATTGGAATAATTTTTGTTGTGCATTCTGCTTTGTGATGTCGGCAGATTCCCAATGTTCTTAAGGCAATTTAGCTGAAAGAATACCTGATGATTCTAGTTTTAATTTGGAACACACCATTTCAGTGATGATTGAAATTATCATCAAAACAGTATTCATATATTAGCGAAACATAGTTATGCAAACATATACAAAGCAAAAACAACATATCTTATTTAAAGATGATGTAAAATGTTAACTGAACATAAATGTCCACACTGTCCAACATAATTTTATTGTATACAGATGTACATCAGTTTAATAAAACTAAAAAATAATATATAACGAAATAAAATTCGCAATAGTTGTAAAATATCCTTCAACATTCATTTCTATACCTTTATATTATGATAAAGTCGATAAGAATCGCATGATGATATCATCTCATTCAGTAAAAGTAATAATCACAATGCTTAATAAATGTAAACCAAATGTAAAATTCCATAGTTAACGTTGTTCTAAGTCATTATATTATTTAACATATTTATCTATTGCAATGTTTCTCATTCAATGCACATTCCTTTCATCAGATTCCTTCGAAGAAATGCCTGACTCTGTCAAACGGGAAAGCGAAATTAGCGCAAGTAATAGCTACGGCCTCGAGGCACAATCGAGTACAAAACAAACAGGTATTTGTGATTGATAAATATTTCCTATGTTTGATTAATTTATTTCTTTTGTATTTTGATTTGGATGTATTGGTTAACTCGTCAGGAAGTGGGTTAGATTTGCATTTTTAAAACAATATCCAATTACTCTTTTACATCATGTTATTCCGGACAGAATAAAGTACATTTTCTTTATGTATTGCGTATTTTCTGTTTCCATATAAACTAGAACCTGGTATTAGTGTCAATTCTTGAAACTGTCTGTGCAAAGACAAAATACTTAATAGTGTACCATAAGATAACTAAATGAATCAATTCATTTCGTCAGATTCATCCATCGAAGAATCTATTGCCGCTTCCGATAATAAACCGGAGGACGAACCGAGTGCAAGTAATGGCAGC
Organism: Panopea generosa; assembly: GCA_029582155.1. Taxonomy (NCBI): domain Eukaryota; kingdom Metazoa; phylum Mollusca; class Bivalvia; order Adapedonta; family Hiatellidae; genus Panopea; species Panopea generosa. Next base: position 2,965,805 of record CM055912.1, read on the forward strand.
ATACTAGATTCCCAGACGAGTAAACAATTAACAGCTAATGGTGATGAATACATATTTCCTGTCTTTGATCAATTTATTAACATTATCGATTTAGATAAGTGTTAATGTGTTCGTTTATAAGTCAGAATTTCGGTACGCGATGTATGTTTAATAATTTTATCAAATATTTACTTTACATCGTATCATTGCAGACTTGCACAATAAAATATATAAGTCCAAACGAGTAAACAACGAACGGGTAATTGTACATGTAATAGGTGTATATGTATGTTTTATTTACATATGCAGTTCCTTTCCTTTTTATCATAATTAAGGCATAACTATTGCGAGCATTATCGGAGCGCAGAATAAACGTAAACTAAGCACAAATGGGGTACGCGTTTGAATTCTTAAATGATTAAAGTCTCTGCTGGCTAAATTGAAAAACATTAAAAGGTCAAAATATGTATATTATTCGTTTTTGTTTTTGTTTATTTTGTTACAACAATGTAACTGCCATTTGTTTCAATCAGCTGCACCTGATAACGACCCAGATGGTTCTGATAATGATACAGAAGACAAACGTGATGAGGATACAGGCAATAAAATGGGTTCAAAATTTCATCCTGGAAACAAAAACAGAGGTGAAGAATTGTTAAACAAAGTACATATAATTAACAACGTGCTTCTTATTTCATGTTTTACCTCATGCAAAGTGTTATTTTTCCATTCATATCATACACACATTTTGTACAATAACTATGGTAACATTAAAATATTATGCCATATCAGTGCATCATTGAAAAGTAATTATATTACTTATTGTATAGTTCTGAGCTTCCAGAGGATCATACCGATAACGGCCTAGCTAATGGGCGTGAGATGGTGGGGCTGTTGCATTCCCCTCCTGGACAATCCTAATAGAATATAGTTTGCTTTGATTGTATTTTCTTGGTTGCGGTCAGTGAATCCATATCCAATATTTTAAATGTACCAGTATGTATTCGTATTCTAATGTGGAACTCAAGAGCAGTGACGAAACAAGTGGTCTAGACATTGGAAAAGATCGTAGTGGAGAGAAACACACAGGTAACTAATGATTGATATGACAAAAGGTAAGATAAAGCGGTATAACCGAAAAACACGATTGTTTTATGGTTTAATGGAAAATAACACAGTCAAACCTGCATTGTTCTGGGTAAATGACTTTAGTGATCAGATGTTTGAGATGATCAGAAACGTATAGATTGAATGCAACTGGAGCAAATATGAATTCACTTATTTTGTCATTGCATATCAGCGACACACCTGTTTCAAAAATATTATATATTTAGTACATCCTTGTCAATGAATGAAATAAAAAGTAATAAAAACCTCTGCAAATACAACTTGCCTTCATTTAGTATTCTTAAAGAAAGTGATGTTAACCATTAACCCCAAACCTATCAAGACGTTATCTTACTATTTTATTTCAGGAAAAACATCTTAGAGCAACTTTCCTAACATACTTTTGATTTAATGATTACATCAAATAATGCAATTTCCAATTAATATATATCTACTTTTGGAAAACCTGATGTTTCTAGTTTCAGTTCTGGACACGGCATTGGTGATGATCGAAAGATGCATTCATACCTTAAATTATGCTTAATAAAACAATATGATAAATCATGTCGAGAGTTCATCTTCACTAATCCTATCCATTTAATAAAAGCAAATAAAACATGTTACTAGTACTGGTAATAACTGTATGTGCAAGGTCAAAATATTTAATAGAGTTCAAATAATAACTGATTAATATCCACCACCCCTCCCACCCTCTACCCCACCCCCATTATTCACTCTGCAAAACATTTTGTGTATTTGTGTATCTCCCGGATTTTATTTTTTATTTTAACTTTATTTAATGTTTATCCCGAAAGGTATTAATTTTAACAATGATCAGGCGTTTTTTCCTTGTATCGTACTATCCAATTTTGTATAAAACGAAACCATTATCGCAATGGTTGTAAAATACAGATTAACATTCATTGTGTAGGACCTATTTATAATTATAACCTCGACAAGTGTCGCATTAAAACAACATCTTATACCTAAATAGGACCATAAGTGGCTCCCAAAAATAATATTGTAGAAATCTATACGCTGATGGACGTCATAGTATTAGATAACATTTTTTTTGTACTTAATACATTTTTACTCCTAATTCATATACATGCATTGTGTCAGTTTCAGTCCTCGGCGAAACTCTGCACCCTATCGAACATAAAAGGGAATCCCAATCTTGTGCAAGTAATAGAAATGTTCTCGAAACTCAATCGAGTACAAATGAAACAGGTATTTGTGATGTATAGATATTCGTTTGTTCGATCAATTTCTTAACATTACTCTATCTCTAACACTTATTTATGTATGTAGTTACTCGTCAGAAAGTTGGTACGTTATGTATTTCAACAGTTATCAAACTATTGTTTTACATCATATTATCACTGACTGAGATTTTCCATATGCTTTCTCTGGTACCATATGTTATATAGCACCTGGTATCATTATTACTGCTAAAAACTGTTGCTGAAGGGACAGAGGATTTATTATGTATTCAACATAACTTTCACACGTTTCTGTCATGTCACGTGACCCGTGTAAAAGTTAAACTTTCGCCGCTTGCAAATTTCATTTAGATAATATAATGACATTTAGGAAATGTATATGTTTGATTTGTTATCGTTATGTATTCCGATTTGCAATGTCGGCAGAATCCCAATTTTCTAGATGCAATTTAATTGATAAAAAATCTGATGATTCTAGTTTCAATTTGGAACACACCATTTCAGTGATGTTCGAAAGTATCATAAAGACAGTATTTATATATTATAATACCAGCATTGCTGATTTCGTAATTAAAAACAATATACAATTATATAGTGATGCCTTTATTTATTTTTTTCAAGACAACAATAAAGAGTGGGAAGACTGCTTGCAGGCTGACGATAAAGAGAGAGCACACCAACTGGTTGAGTCTAAAAAGTGGCCGAATGGTTTGTTATTTGCTAAATATCGTAATAAATTCGGGGAAAACGAAACTTTTAAATATGTTTGCAAAGAACTTTGTGATTATGTCAAAAATCGTTGCAGTGGTGTTAAGTCATGCTGGGTTGGTCGTAGAGCCAGTGGTGATGGGAATATCGTGATTGTTGTTGTAACCGATAAACAATCGCAAAACAATAAACACCATGGACTGGAAGGATACGAAATACTTTATCGTGGAATAAACGACGTCAGTAAAGAAGGAAGGGATATAACGTACTCTCCCGAAAGCTCTACATACAAACCTTCTCTAAAAGATTATCAAAAAATGAAACGTGTTTTAGAAAATCATACTCCTAAGCTGATAAACTCGCACAGTAATTTAACAATGATTTCACCAAGCTGTGTCAAATCAAAGGACTTTGGAAAAGAGACCCATACTCGTGCAGCAAAATGTTGTATTTGCCTGTATGTTCACATAAAGTCTGTTATTCCAATTGGTGAAACCGAATTTCCTTCGTGCCTTGATGAAGTTCCTGTTGATGTAAGAGAAGGTTCTTTCGAATTACTTGGTCTAAACGCAGATGATAAACAGTCGTCAGTTATGACAGGTGCTACCATTAGCGGTATTTCTTATCAGCTACAAGGTACATTAGGACCTGTGTTTGAATGTGGAAACGATGTCTTTTTTATTGCATGCTGTCATGTTTTACTGCCTAAAGATTTTGACGAACGTCTGGCTTTAAATGTGTATACGTCATTAATTGAATATAAAGAACAAGTCTGTCAGCCCAAACCTGATTATGATGATGCGTTTGGAGAAGTACATGGTGCACTGTATAGTACGGGTGAAGGCAGTTCTGCTGGAATGGAGATAGCTGTTGTTAAAATAATAAGGCGACACCCAACGAGCGGTAATTTTCCGAATACATACCTCCCAGGTATTTTGTTTTATTTTTTAAATATTAATGTCACATTGAGGTATATATAAAACCCTATAGTTGGTAACCGTTTTATCAAAAACATATATTCGGAAATACCTTAAAGACAACATACGTTTTAAATAAACTGTTAAAAACATCTATGCAAATATGCAAACATGGAAAATACTTCATTTACATACCATTAGCTGTGTGAGTTTCGACATGTTTGTTTAGAATGATATATTTAGTGGTTTGCCAATACATTGTAAATATGAGATTTATGCATTGAGTTGAGAATAAAATAATGAACACATACTCACTCACTATGGCAAGGTTTTGTAGTTATATTTTGTTTAAACTTCACGTATAAAATACCGATATGTAGCGCTTGGTCCAGTGGTAGAGCATCGAAACGAAGAGCGGAAGGTTCTTGGTTAATTTCTTCCCCACGGTTACATGTATGTGTCGTGTCCTTGAGCAAGACAATTTCTGCACACGTAATGGTTCTACCCAGGAAAGGTTTGAGCGTGAGTTAAATTGTTGTAATAGCTTGTTTTACAATCGAAGTTAAATATACATTTTTAAACTAAAATAAACAAACATACAAATACCTATAATATGGGAGATTTGTTACACCATACATGTTTTGGCATGCCAACTGTCATGCTGATGTTATACATGTATGTACGAACGTTATGTTAATAACAGCCAGAAAATAATTTAAAATAGTGTTTAATGTATGTATTTATTAATTGAAGTAATTGTAAATGTTATTTTAATTCCATTTCTGCAGATGTTCCTAAATGGTTTTCATGCCCAAACCCAATCGCCTATACATCGGGAAAAACAATTGGTTCTAAGAAAGAGTTGGTCGAAAAATATGGCGACGACGGGTTAGTTATTCAAGTAGGGAGTTCAAGCGGCATTAGATCCGGATGTATCAAAGCCCTTTATGATGATGTATCAACGACTACTTTGATTTCTAATTTACACCCAAACTTCTATCTTTTAAATCAGATTGAAGTGTTCAGAAACGAAAGACTTGAGTTTGCCGAACATGGTGATTCTGGTGCAATGGTAGGTATTTTACTAAAAGATGGAAATGATAGCAGGGATGTTTACGAACTTCTGCCATTTGGAATTCTCGAAGGACAAACAACCAACGGAACTTATGCTGTCACACCAATCTGGGAAATATTGGCTGCTTTAACTAATCATTTCAAAAAAACTATCGAGTTGAAACCGTTTGAAAAACAAAACATGGATGTATCATGAGAGTATCATTTGGGTTAGCGAACAGAATACTACATATGATATACTTTTAATCGTATATGACTTAATATATACTTGATAATGATATTCATTATTGCTTTATGACTGATTTTAATATCCAGCGGAGAAGGTAAAGAGACTATTCTTGTACAGTGTTATCCCTAAAAGGCCGGTGAATGTTTAATGCAGACTTTTACTTGTGATACGAACCAGTGATCACTTGATACCAATCAGTATATTTTTGTTTCTACGCAAAAATACAGCAGTTGCATCTCGTATGACCTCGTGTATCTTTGCCAGAAAATTTTCAACGTATAAAAAAAATATTTATATGTATCGCGGTATTTCCTGATAAATTGTGATACTTGGTATCCTTGGCCCTATCACAGAAATACATTTGAAATATACTGAAAACCAAAAGTTTAGCCAGTGAGAATACATGGGAAATCGCATACGATATATTTAAAGCCAATGTGTGCGTGGATATGAAGATGATATTTTGAAGACGTAGTCTGAAATTGAATTTGGGTTTGTAAAAAAAAGAATCGGTGATTAAATAAAATATATCAATTTTCATTCCGATGATCCGCCATCCTAAATCGTTCTTTGTTCAATGTAAAGGGAGGTAATTTACCGACTTCATAACTTTTAAGAGGGAATGCATTCCGGTGATCCGCCATCCTAAATCGTTCTTTGTGCAATGTAAAGGGAGGTAATTTACCGACTTCATAACTTTTAAGAGGGAATGAACTCCGGTGATCCGCCATCCTAAATCGTTCTTTGTACAATGTAAAGGGAGGTAATTTATCGACTTCATAACTTTTAAGAGGGAATGCATGCACAGTGATGCAATGTTATGATATGTTTTACATTCTGTGGTTTTTAGTCTCATCATTTCCACAGTTTGAAATGTTTAACTAGACAAATAGTGCTTTTATTTGACAAAATGCTGTTTTAGACAAAGGGGCAATAACTTTCAAACTTACTATAGAATAAAACCAAAGTTATATTGATGTTGCTCTTTATACTTCGACAAGTATAGTTCAATTAAAAATATCGAAATCTTTTTTATGTATTATAGTTACACTTGCGTGAATATATCGTCTTAACTTTTGGATCTCAGTAAATGATAGGACAATATGAAATATATTGTTCGCTATGTATTTGTATGTAAGCACATCCCTTATATAAAACGGTATTTGTTTTTGACTGTTAACGCTTTTAAACGAGTTATACAGATTTTTAAGAGGATTATATGTGATTTGTTTGGTTTAAATGGCGAGATTATCAATAGTTATGTTTTCAATTGTAGCACAATATATTTTAGTTTCAGTTAAGAATCAACTACACTTCATTCCAGTACTCACTGTATGAAAACAAATATATTTTATATATAAATAGACTTATCTAGTTGGTTGAAGTTTTTTTTTATTTTGAAAACAGCTTAAGACAGACTAAATATTTATAAATATGATTTACAGCTATAGGCATGTGTTGTATATACCTTTCACGCATTTTCTGAAATGATATCATACTAAAGAATTTAAGAAAATAAATTTGTGAACAAGCGTTTCATTGTTCTCTGATTTTTAATTCCTTGCCTTCACTGCCATGGAAACTATAAATGAATGCAAATATCTAAACATACATATATCTGAAGTATAAAAGCCAGTAACAGATGGTTTTATAAAATTACAATTCATAATTTATTCACTTTTATAATAATTCATTCAATAAACGCTGTTTGAAGTTAACTAGATTGTATATCTATTTTTAATGGATATTTAAATTTATGGTGTGATATTAATAATTCTTACAGAATTGGTTTTAAGAATAAATGTTGTCCAATGTTTCAAATCTGTGTGGGTTTATCCGTTTATGTTCCGATTTTGCAAAACTGATAAAAACATCCTCATAGTAATTAATTATCCGGGTTTAACGTCTCGCATACCAATTAATTTTACACTGTTCTACATATAGCGAAATGCACTTCTAGATCACTGAACACGTTGCCAAAGGTTCTTAAAGTGTCATGTTTCCATATATAGTCATCTGTCGCTCAAACAATGCAGGGATCAGGTTACTTTTTCACGATCTTGATGGTTTGATGACATCCCTTTATTTTTGGCAAATCTGTTCAATTCTTGCAGTGTATGACTGCACATTTCCCATTGTCAGCCAAACTTATAAAAAAACACGACTCTTCACATATGTTGAACAAAACTTGATCATTTAAAGCATTTTCAAAAAATAAAAATTACCAACCGATTAACACATAATATTGCTACCGTCATGTAATCGAGGTAATTGATAAGTGGGACCTATACAACACTCGTACATACCGCCATTCATTAGGCCAACGAATTGCATATATTGTAATGAATTGTATTGCATACTATGGAATTAGCGCCTTATTTTGAACTGTATATCAGATAGATAAATGCTATTAGCTACCTTATGATTGCAACTGGGAATAACTAGGCGGTTAAACTTTAGCAGATTCTATTCAATTCACTGACTACTTTTCCACAGGGTCGTTCATAATTGTCGTATAACAAGCAAAAACTTCATGGCCAATCATCTCAGAGACTGGCAGAGCCGCCATTCAAAAATTAGGACCTCTAAATCTAGATTGGTATTGCCAACTGGACTAGCCGGATCTAGTGTCGACATATTATAACGAATGTCCCTAAACTATCAATATTGTCTTTAATTGTATCATTGTTTATGGGTCATAACGCCACATTTCAGGTAGTTTTTTTTGGCGTATTCAGATTTACTGGTGGAAGGTACCTAAGAATGAATCTGAGTAGAAACACCGTCCTTCCGCAAGAAACTTATTTTAGGAGCGAGCTGGATTCGATCACCTTAGCGGTGAATGGTAAGTCTTAAGAAGACTAAAGCAACTCGACACGAATGCTGAATGTATTCTGGATGTGATATGGCAGCATATATATCGACTAACCACTAGATATTAACTGCAGTATTGTAACCCCTATATCGTAGTCTCAATCTATTACATACTTTTGCTTTTAACATATTTTTTATCATATATATAGCAGATTAGATTATAACACATACTTTTATACAATTTAACATCTATTTCTTTTATGTCGGTCTAGTTGTTCCAAATTACATGTATTTATTATATTAAGTGCATATACCCAATGTCATTTCCGGGTTCAGCGACTTGTGACAACAGCTTGACAGTCAAAAGATGTATATTACATTTCAACAAATTATTTACTAATACCTACGTCACACATTTATAAACGCTGATCCTGCAGTTACAGACTGATGCAGACTAATGCATTATCTTTTACGTCTGGTAATCTCTCAAACCAACAAATAAATGACTAACCACAAATTATCTATGGGTTTAATTACTTATGCAATATCCATCTTCATAGAGATATAAGGTTTCATCATAAATATATCAACCTGTTTTATGTTTTTAAAACATGTTTATAATGTGCTTCAACATAAGAATGAGTTTTCTTTTTGCCAATTTATTAGTTTTTAATTATATATATATATGGGAACATTATTATAAACACGTGTTCAAACAAGAGGATTTCAATACAGTCGACCATAAAATGCCACATGAAACTATCACACCCATTTCCTAACTGTAGCTGTGTACAAAATCCATTTGCTCTCGGAAATGAAGTTTGCATGTGGTGTTATTAAATACAATACCTTCCCGGGTATTTATATAATCAATTTAAAGTGAATTTAATGTAATACGCTCCATGTAAGAAAATCACCTGGTAGCCAACCGGCCGAAATCTGACAAAATAACAATAGATATATCGTGCAACATTCTCCGATTTTTTAGTTTCATTTTCAAACACATGATAAAAAGAAAACATTGAAGTCGATTCACCTTTGCTGTCAATATATCTTGTGAACAGACAATCACCGGAAATGCTACTGGCAGCAAACATACATGTTTTAACACGCTATTGACCACGGTATATCAATATGCCACGGTTATTTCAGTCATTCGTCCAACCTTCAGAATCGCAAATTTATACAGACACAAACTTAGTTGATGTGTGACTGAGTATGTGTACATATTGTTTATATATGAGTACATGTGTGTAGCAAAATTACCAAGGGCCGACCACTTACTTGGGTAGAATATAACTACTACTCAAATCAAATTTACAATTTTATTTTTACACAAAATGAAATTATGAATATACAATATATACAAATCAACAAGATTTATTCAACATGAAAACAAACACCGTTCGAATAATTTCTAAGATGTTTTCGTGATAACACTGTTCACCTTAATCAACTTTTGTCTTATAGATGTCGCGATACAATCTGCTAATAACTAATATAGCACTGATGTCGCGATGCAACTTTCTCTGTAATGTTAATGAATTATTTAAGTATGTAAGTTATACTTAATAAAATTCTACGTCCGCGTCCGGATGCGTAGGTATATCTCTAATCGTCCCGTCCGGCGATGGATGTATTCACAGGGTTAACTTTCCGTGAACCATTAGTACTGAACTACTAATGCCGACTCCAACCTGACGTCAGAAATGTCCCGTCGTCGATATGACGATTATGTGGGTTGCGCGTCCTATGACGGTACTACCATCAGCCGACTCCTGTTACGTCGATAACGTACTACGTGTGACTCGCGTCGCACAAACGTCAATTAAACGGCTACATATATATATATATATATATATATAAACTCAAATTTACTGTTTACTTAATATGCAGTAGTATTACGTATTTCACTTACAATCTATCACATTTCGTATTGTAGTTCAATCAGTATATAATAACAGTACATTCATTCATCTCTTACCATCTATCGCATTTCTTGGTAGTTTTATCAGTATGTTATAACAGTGCATTCTTATATAAGCATCGTCTATTAATTCTCGTTGTAGCATATACATCCCTACATATTCCCACGCTATAAACATCGTAGGACAAATTCTGTAACTATTTGCTTTGCAAAACACAGAATAAATTTAACACAATTTAATTACATTTACTACACTTCAAAATGCCATTTCCAGAACTTCATTATAAACACAATATAAACATCTCAAAATACGTTCCCAGTTTCCTCGGCCTTTATCCTAATAAACAACTCCCAATACTGCGGATAAGAAATTAAATTCACCGCCTTCTAGTCTGAATATATATTCATCAATAATTTATACAACAAGTGTACTTAGATCTGCTTTTGTCGAAATATAGCTAACGGACATTTAACTCACTAAACTTTTAGTATAGTATAAAATCTGATTACCCAGAAATGCCGCATGTAATGGTCAGTTTATGTAATAATCTGTCCCACAACGATACCGCAATTCTGGTATTTGCTCACTGACCCTGATTTAAGTTTCTATTCTTTTATTTATACAAGAAATCCACACACCACAAGTTATTATCAAAAAAATCGTGGACTTAAATTATCATCCGGTACGACTATAAATGAACACAAAAATGGTTATGGTTAAATATGAACAGTTTTACAATAGAAAAATCCCTTTGCTTTTTACTAAAATACTAATTACTCAACGGATTTGCGTCTGTAGAAACCTTGTAAATCTCAAACCCATTTCTTTTTGAAAGAATAACGTTATACTATGAAAATATTGACCTATCGTATCGTTCTTAATTATAGATATAACAGAAGATTAAGCAACTAGATTTCAGTTTAATTGACAAGTTTCATTTAGATTTTAAATTATTGGATTCACCAACCCGTTTTGAATATCTGTCAATCTATTGCAGGGAATGTAATTTACACGATTACGTTAGTCGTCGAAATGACAAAATGTGTCAGGTTTGACACAAAAAGCAATAATGACCAGTTAAATATATGTTCATTACTTCTTCTTTCTAGTTAAATTTAAACTTATTTATTATACTTCATTTGTGTAACAAGTTATTACAATTTATAAAAAAATAAGCTTATAGTCTTCATGAACAGCACCAGTAATAAGTTTATGCGGAAAAAGTGTCTTTCTTAACGTCTCCAAACACCAATAAATTTATACTGTCCGTTCTACAAATAAAACCATGCACTTATTGAACACTGAATACATTGCCTATGATTTTAAACGTGTCTTGTTCTCTGTTAGTCCAAATATGCAGCAAAAACATATTGTACACCAGGTTGCTTTTTCACATTTTTTTATGTTTTTATGACACTCCTTTATTTTTTAACAATTGTGTTGCAGTGTATCACAACGCAACTTTAAACTGTTATATATTCTCCCAATAGTACCCATGTCATTCAAACTTGGCAGAAAATGTTCCTAATAAAATGCCAAACCGATTTACACAGCTCTTATTTCTTGGCCGCAATAATGTTGCGCCTGTCACTGAGGGGATGTAATTGGTGAATAAGACCTCAAGGACACACAGCCGTGAGGAGGTAGGCGATCGAATGTTTTATGTCTCACCTTACTGACTCATTAACGTATTAACCTTATAAGTGTTATGTGTTTGGGCACAAAGGTACTTGCAAGGATTTCAAATTCTATATTATAAACAATTATTTAGATATTGAGTTATTTTTATTTTTTAAAATAAATCTTGAAAAGAATATTAATGTTATAAACATGCTATCCTTTTTAGTCTCAATTAATGTCTAGTTTTTGTGTGTGCTTTTAACTTTTAAATATGTTGTTGATTTTAAATGTACACTTGTAGAAAAAAGCATACAGTATCCAAAAGCTCTGTAAAGAGCCTCTCTTAACTTCACTATTTATATTTATACATGTTATACATATTAATAATTGTATTGTGATAGAGGTGAAAATTAAATGAAATATATATGTGACGTTACGGTTAGTGATGTCCAACGTTTGGAACAGCTCGTATACCTACAAGCAGCAGCGTAAAATAAACCATTATAAAAATGTTACATTGCTTAAATTGAAGTGCGGTGACGCATAATAGTGGAAAACGTCTAACTGAAATTAGAAATTATAAGCACCCACTCGAAATAAACCGTGTTGAGCTTTATAGATGTACGACATTATGTCTCACTGCTGATTCAAGTGAAAAAGTTATCAGCTACTCGGGTGTGCTCTAGTAGTGGGTAACCTTTCAGAATCCCAGAAAAGAGTGGTTAGCTTTAGTGGTAAGCTGCCAGCTACGGTATTATTATACGACTCGATAATAGCGAAGTTTGATGAAACCATTAACCAGGTTTAAGCCTTCCCATTGGTCTTGTTGCTACTTGCACCTAAGGCTCTGACATTGTCACTTCCTTTGTATACATTGTTATGTTATCCCATTTTCATAACCATAAAGAAGCCCGTTTAATTACATTTTAAAATACAGTAAAACTTCAATAGCTCGAACCAGATGGGACTGAACATACCAGTTCGAGTTAAGGAATGTTCGAGCCAAGTTTTATCAAACATAATACCATACATGCACATGATTGTACATACTTGAAAATAAGAATTCGGCCGGGATCAGGTAAGTGGTTCGAGATATATGTGGTGTTCCAGTCATCCGTGTTCGAGACAACGAAGTTCTACTGCAAACAAAATAAACATTTTTATAGTACACCAAAGTAAATGTTTTACTACTGTATATATTAAAACTCTATATATAAGCATTATTATACCCTGTTTTTCGAAGAAGTTTTGGGGATATTGAAATTGCGTCCGTCCGTCCGTGCGTCCGTCCGTCACGTTTTGGACCAACAGCCTTGCGAATGCATCTCATCCAATAGTTTCAACCCGACTCAAATGTAACTTGTTGCTGTATAGCAAGTACATAGTGTGAACATGTGCCTGTGGTTGTGGCATAATGATTAAATAAAAATTCATGGAATTATTGCCCTTTGTTTTTTAACCTAGATTTAGCTAAATACTTTGGATCTACAAGCATGCAGATGTGACCTCTCCCACACTTTACACGCGGCTCAAACAAACTAACTGTATGGCAAGTCCATGTATTGTTTACATGCTTGTGGCATTGGGGTTCCGATAAAATTATTTTATTGAGTTATGGCCTTTTGATATTTTCAACTTAGATTTAACCTCGCTTTTTGGAACAACAATCCGGCCGACGCAACTTCTCCCACCGCTTAACCAGATTCAAATAAAACATGTTGTACAGCAAGTACACACCAGTGCTATTAACGTTCGAATTAGATTATTTCTGACTGAATCATGGCCCTTTGTTCTTTTAATTTACGTCATACTTTGTACAAAAACTTTGCGGACGCAACTCCGCCTCCCCAACCCCCACCCGATTCAAATGAAACTTTCTGTACTGCAAGGTCACAGTTACGTATTAGTGTTCTGATTTAATATATTGAATGGAGTTATATCCCTTTGTCATTGAAACTTAATTTTTACATTGCACTTTGGATCAACAACAATGCGGACGCCACAAATATACCCTAAATATTAGACGCACTTATTTAGAAGTTACAAAATCAAACGATGCCCCTGACATAACCTCTCGATTTGATCTTCTCGGGTAGGCAATATCGATTGATACACATTTCAGAAAAACAAATACATATCTTTAGCTGGGTTTACACATAAAAAAAACGTTTTTCAGAGGAAAAGAAAAATCAAGTCCTACTGGCTTATAAATAAATTTTATCATGGAATCAGTCCGGCATCTTATAAGGGATTCTAAACAAAGGCGACGAAATACTTAACATCCGATGTGTATTTTGTGTACAATACGATAGACTGACATCATTTTCTTCCCTCAGACCTGGCGATCACATACGCTGGGGTGAAAATCACGGAACGTTTCACCTGTTTAATAGGCAAATCTCACTAAATAAACACCATGCCATAGTTGAAAATTTATGGGAGTAAGATGAAAATAAAGCCGAGTTAGATGTGATTCATTTCAATGCAATAGATACCAACGGTGGGGAAATTATTATACGAAGGGAACTGAAGCTGACCAAAAATCTAAAAACTGACCATATCGATATTGTTTCCTATAGAGTTGATACATACGCAGCTGAGAACATCATTGAAAAGGCTGAAAGACTTATTGGTAAAAACATAGAATATTATCGGCTGTTTAGAAACTGTGAAGATTTTTGTCATTGGTGCTGCATTGGGAGAGCTGAGAGTGTTCAAGTAATTCAGAAATCTAATGTTATTGCAGACATTGTTTTCAACTTTGTTCTTCCGTATTGGGATACCTTTGTGAATCAGTGTTGACAGTATATAGATATTGCACAGAAAGTTATAGGCGAACATTTTCTTTTAATAATGCTATTGGATATGGTGTTTTATAAAGGGGAATGTATGCTTATGCTGCTTAGTTAAGAGATAGTTACGTCCACGTATTTCACTAAAACAGATCTTTAACATGACAGTAAGAAATATGCTGGCAGGAAAATCGCAATTTTTTGGACCACTTGCCATGGTATGTCATAATCTGCTAAATATAACAAACTACTTACCAAGTGTTTCGAAGACCGAAGTATTTCAAAGTCAACTACAGGTGCGAGACATGTCGCAAATACACGCCGGTATAATTATAAAACTACGTCACAGTTCACTTCAGTGGCACACGGCCGTGACAACAGCAGTGGATTATCGCTTAGGAACCACGACAAGACTACACGCGAGTATTGTACATTACGATGAAGATCCTGTAGTGACGGAGGAAGCTATAGAACTAGATTTAAAACATGATGAAGTATTTGTTTTTTGCGGAACACGCGCTTTACAAGTTAGATGCAAATGAACTTATCGATCTTGCCCGATATAAAATTGGGGAATCCAGATGCCATGAAGTATCTCGCAGCTCGACAAATCTACTCACTGAATCGTGTTTAAGAAATCGAGCTTATCGTTAAATAAAATATATCAGTGAAATACACAGCGGAGATGTTATCGTACTATCATATTGTTTTTTTTTTACCATTGTTATGTGGTAACAGATGTTAAAACAAACAAATACAATAGAACAGCAGTAATGGCTGTTCATTATGCATGGGTTTTGAATGACATATGCACCATTAAGGAAGAAGAAATATCGTTAGATATAGAGGATGGTCTGTTATCTGTTAAATCGTACAATGAAAGTATATCCACCCGAGTAAGTGGTAAAATAAGCAAGGTCAAAGTTGGAGGAACAGCGGTTTCCATTATTTAGTAAAACATCATGGCATCTTGCTGACTGGACAAAAGGTATGTCCCTTAATGAAGTAAAATGGAACTCGGCCAACAATGTTAACTTTCAAACTGTTGGAGTATTTACATGGTCTGAATTTACAGTTGGTTCTATTATTGAATCAGATGGAAACCAAGGAAAACTGTCAGCGGCTGATGTCAATTCGAAACGTATTGAAATAATCAGTAATATCAAACATAACGTCATAAAAGAAGAAACTGTAAAAGACTTAGATCTAAAACACATGGGTATCTATTCAACTACATGTTTAGCTATGACAGAAAAGACACTCGCAATGAGATTTATTCAACCACATGTGATGCGATTACAGAAAAGGCGTTCGCAAGGAGATCTATTCAACCACATGTGACGCTATGACAGAAGAGACGCTCGCAAGGAGCTCTATTCAACCACATGTGACGCGATTACAGAAGAAACGTTCGCAAGGAGCTCTATTCAACCACATGTTACGCTATGACAGAACAGACGCTCGCAATGAGCTTTATTCAACCACATGCGACGCGATTACAGAAGAAGCGTTCGCAATTAGATCTATTCAACCACATGTGACGCTATGACAGAAGAGACGCCGCAAGGAGCTCTGTTCAACCACATGTGACGCGATTACAGAAGAAGCGTTCTCAAGAAGCTCTATTCAACCACATGTTACGCAATTACATCAGAGGTGCTTGTAAGGAGCTCTATTCAACCACATGTTACGCAATTACATCAGAGGTGCTTGTAAGGAGCTCTATTCAACCACATGTGATGCGATTACAGCAGAGACGCTCACAAGGAGCTCTATTCAACCACATGTAACGCGATTACAGAAGAGGCGTTTGCAAAGAGCTCTATTCAATCACACGTGTCGCGATTACAGAAGAGACGCTTGCAAAGAACTCTATTCAACCACATGTGACGCGATTACAGAAGAGACACTCGCAAGGAGATCTTTTCAACCACATGTGACGCTATGATAGAAGAGACGCTCGCAATGAGCTCTCTGCAACCACATGTGACACGATTACAGAAGAGACGCTCGCAAGGAGCTCTATTCAACCACATGTGAGCGATTACAGAAGAGACACTCGCAAGGAGCTCTATTCAACCACATGTTACGCGATTACAGAAGAGACACTCGCAAGGAGCTCTATTCAACCACATGTGACGCGATAACAGAAGAGACACTCGCAAGGAGCTCTATTCAACCACATGTGACGCGATTACAGAAGAGACACTCGCAAGGAGATCTTTTCAACCACATGTGACGCTATGATAGAAGAGACGCTCGCAATGAGCTCTCTGCAACCACATGTGACACGATTACAGAAGAGACGCTCGCAAGGAGCTCTATTCAACCACATGTGAGTGATTACAGAAGAGACACTCGCAAGGAGCTCTATTCAACCACATGTGAGCGATTACAGAAGAGACACTAGCAAGGAGCTCTATTCAACAACATGTTACGCGATTACAGAAGAGACACTAGCAAGGAGCTCTATTCAACAACATGTTACGCGATTATATGAGAGACGCTCACAAGTAGCTCTATTCAACTTTGTCGCGATTACAGAACAACGGTTATAATGATGTAAACTGGTGCGTGAGTGTACCAGGAACGCAAAGCGACAACAGTATTTTTCGACGCCGAGTATGGGCAACAACTAACTCCATGAATGAATCAAAGTATATCTAGCATAGGGCAAAACTACCGCACATTTCTAGCAGCGTGTTTCATTAACCTCTTCTCAGAAGAGTGTTTATGATGCCGGAAGTTATATAAACCTCTGCTTAATCGAACTCAACGAAGAACGTATTTGTCGTATCTTGTAGTTTTTTCTAAGAAAATCACAATGAACAACAGTTCAAATTTCCTTTGATCACCAAGTATGATATTTTTAAATTTCTATATTGCTATATGTCAACCTTGGTCAATGACCTCTTGATATTGTTATCTAGTCTCTTATGTTTAGATTCTGGTGTAAACGTATCCAACCCAAAGAAACAAAAATGTCCTATTTCTCCTTCAATACAATCATACATTTAAATAGATACATTTTACCAAGAATATTCTTGATGCTTCAGGTAAAACTTATCTATGGCTTAATCAAATTAATATTACAAGTAAGAATATTGATAAAATAGTTAAACAAACCTCATTGACCATAACATTAAAAACTGGGCATCAAAACTTGAACAACCTAAAATGCACAGTATGTTCAAAACCAACAACGGATGATTATTCAAATATTTTGCCACCTCAATTGCAAAAAAGGTCATGTTCGACTTTGAACGAGTAATAAAAGGTTTCCGATTGAAACCGGTCGTTTGGATGAATCATACGTCCCGTACGAACAGAGTAAATATCGGCGTTGTATCATAAAAGACCTTGGCAATACAAAATGAACTATATGGTATGCCACAAATTTTAAGAGAAACGAGAAAAAATATATATTTCCAATATACTTCAAAACACTAAACATTATTAAATTTAAGGAATTACTTTCAACAACAAATGTAGACAATCTCACAAAAGTACGTACTTTCTTGAAACATCTAATAAAGTATTCCGTAGATCATATAGATGTCATACTAGGGTCACTAAAGGCAATAATCCAGTTTTAATATTATAGAATATGGCCAACAACTAAAACTCTCGATTAATCGATGAATGTCTTAATAATTACTTTTTAAACCAACACGTTGCACACGAACGACTACATTTTCGAGAATCCACACAACATTATTGTTTTTTAATTATACAAAGTCTAGTTTACCCTGCAATAACGATTAATACATTTATATTACGAAGTTAAATACCTTCCTACCTACCGTCGGCCTCTTTCTCTCTATTCATAATCAAATCGAGAACGAACGTTCCAAGTTTAATCCATTATGAATGTTTCGTTTACACATCGTCACTACTGAGTGGGAATATAACGAATAGTTAACTCCGATACACCCAAATAGTGCTCGTGAAAATGCTGCTACAATGTGTCCGTCATGTAGCGTAAGTACTGGCTACAGTGTGTGACAAAATATTATCACAATGTTCGTAACAATACAACTGTTTATTTCACTTGCTTTTGTATTTGTACTAATGATTAATGTTTTCTTTATTTTCCGGTTGATTTTTTAAATGTTTTGTTTTATTTGTTTGTTGCTTCTAAAGTACCTTAGGTAAACTTTATTATTTTAAAAAAGTGTCCAAGCTTCATTTTTTTCAATAGACGAAAAGCAAAAAAGAACTCAAATAATACCATCTTCTAACAATTTGAATCTAATGAAGAAAACGGATGCTGATCAAATTTTCCACCTAAAAAAATAAATAGATAAAACTAAAGCTGCCGGATGGTCATCACGTTCTACGTTCTTTCAATATTTTACATTTACAGTACATGCACAGCTGGTTATCTTTTCATGAAAATGAATAAGTTTAAATTTAAAAAAAAATAAATTGTCTCCAAAAACACATGATAAGTTTCATTTATATCCTATGAGTGACTGCGTAGGCATTTTACCTGATAGAAAAAACAACACCGACGCGAGGGCGAGTACAATAGCACCCCCTATTTTACAAATAGTGAAGCAAAAAAGTATTTAACAATTTATACATAGAGTGAAAATACCGTAACTATTAAGGTATTTTGTCAAACCACAACACACGTACTTGTTACTATGTATTATTTTGTACTCACATTATTTTGTTATTGCATAAGACTGTAACAAATATACGTACAGCCAGTGTTTATTGATTTTACATAGCAGTCTAAATTCAAGAAAATTGATTTGACTCTTTGTGAGAAAAAAACATAAATGTCAGATACATAAAATGTCAGGTGGCTGGTTAGCTGTTCCGTTCAGTATATATTGGTTTCTTAACAGAAATACAACCTTGATTTTCACACACATAAAGTTCTGAAAACTTCCGAGCCAACATCCTGAACGTTTATCACTTCAGAGAGCAATATCCGGTGTACGTTGTGTACAACGGATATTGCCCTAAAGTGATTCCAAATGATTTTTGTCAATAAATTAAGTTTAAATCCAATTAACTGCCTTTTGGTGATAATACCATAAAATCTATATTGTGATTATAAATAATTGATATTAAAATGCTCATGAACACGTGAAGTAAATCAAAACTAAGCTGAAATTATGAAAATTGCTATTCACTGTCAACTTCATTATTTGATTAACGGGTGTTACATGTATATGGACAGTTTACTCAATATCGTCTTATTATTGCTATGTTATGAAAATTGGAATGCCGAAAAACAAAATTCGCCTGTACTAGGTTTTCAATTTTTTCTCATACAAGTTGCATTGGGTTTAATATTTCGCTGCACTGAGGATTGGGATTTAAAAATGTGATAAAATGTGTTTAGTGTGACATCAAGCTTATGAAAATC
This sequence comes from Panopea generosa, assembly GCA_029582155.1. Lineage (NCBI taxonomy): Eukaryota > Metazoa > Mollusca > Bivalvia > Adapedonta > Hiatellidae > Panopea > Panopea generosa. Next base: position 2,985,579 of record CM055912.1, read on the forward strand.
GCTACGGTAGTCCAATTGTTTGAATTAACCAATCAAAAATGTTATCATAATCCCATTACATTGTTTTTAATTAATTAGCATTATTCAGGACCAGTGGATTCATCAGTTGAAATAGAAAACTTCTAAATGTTGAATCTTCAGTAGTATCATCAATTGAAATAGCACACTTCTGAATGGGTATCATCAGTTGAAATAGCAAACGCTTTAATATTGAATCTCCAGTGGATTCATCAGTTGAAATAGCAAACTTCTCAATGTTGTATCTCCAGGGAAGTCATCAGTTTAAATAGCAAACTACCAAATGTTAAGTATCCAGTAATATCATCAGTTGAAAAGGCACACTTGGAAATGTTGAATCTTCAGTGGATTCATCAGTTGAAAAAGCAAATTTCTAAATGTGGAATTACCAGTGGATTCATCAGTTGAAATAGCAAACTTCTAAATGTTGAATCTTCAGTGAATTCCTTAGTTGAAAAAGCACACTTCCAAGTTTGAATCTCCAGCGGATTCATAAGATGAAAAAGCAAACTTCTAAATGTTGAATCTCCAGTGGATTAATCAGTTGAAATAGCAAACTTCTAAATGTTGAATCTACAGTGGTATAATCAGTTAAAATAGAAACGTCTAAATATTGAATCTCCAGTGGATTCATCAGTTGAAATAGCAAACTTCTAAATGTTGAATCTACAGTGGTATAATCAGTTCAAATAGAATCGTCTAAATATTGAATCTCCAGTGGATTCAACAGTTGAAATAGCAAACTTCTAAATGTTAAATATCCAGTAGTGTCTGTTTTTGTAGAAAAGCAAGCTTCTTAAATGAGTATGAATACTATGACACTCTCCTTTTTAATATTGATCGGACTAGGCGGAAATTACCGAGCGGTGTTCCTATTGCTTTTATATTTTCTGCTACCTATTTTGATCAACTGCGACGCTTATCCTTTCTGAAAGACAAACGTCGTTGGGTGCCAAATGTAACAGGACGAGAAAAATATGTAAACAGTCCGGGACTCGAACTCGGGACCTTTCGCTTACAGGGCGAATGTTCTACCGTCTCAGCTAACCGACCCGCTTACATACATTCCTCTCCTAGTAGGTTACGTACACACTGTGACATATTCCCTTACAAATTTGGAATTCGTCTCTAATTTCCATAGAAACAAGAGAATCATGTAAATGGTTTGTCTGAATATATATAGGTCACAGCCCCAAGTTGGGCGCCAAATGTAACAGGACGAGAAAAATATGCAGCCAGTCCGGGATTCGAACTCGCTTACAGGGCGAATGCTCTACCGTCTGAGCTAACCGAACCGCTTACATACATTTCTCTTCTAGTAGGTTACATAAACACTGTGACTTGTTAAAAGTCGATTAAAACACAGTACACGTCAAAGGGAGGGATTGTAATAAAATCAAGACTGGACAGTGTTGAAATATCTGATGGTAATCTGTGTCATTGCCAAATATCGAGAGAGAAGAAACTGTACTTACAGTAGTCAACAGTCGTTTGTATTAGTTTATGACACTTATGAGACATTCGTCTTGGCTGTGTAACATACGGTGGTATTTGTATGGCAACAAGCACAGGTACAATTTTGCAAAATATATATAATCTAGCATCTGATCTACGGTCTGCAAGACACCACTTACCAACTTTTTCAAGCATATTTATGCAACATTTGCATATCTAAAGTAAGTGTCCGTTGCCCAGCGGTCTGTTCTACGTTATTCCATTTAAGGTTTATGAATACTGGAGTTGGCTTTAAATAGTACTCAACTAGTGGGCATACATGTCGCATATCTTCAGAAAGTTGTCGTCAGCGAGGTGTCGAATTCTTGATGGTATCCAATTATATACAACAAACGCATCATTGCTCTGTAGGAATCTCTCGGCAACTCTTCATTGAGGAAGTCAGAAAAGACGTTGTATAATCCTCTGGGATGTCGATACCGTAGTTGACCTTGTGAATGTGTGTGACATAACATAGATTCAAATAGGGTGGTTTCATTTAAAGTCATTTTATTCACAAGTTGACATATTTCTCAATAACAGTTTCTAACATTTTATAAGTTGTAATGCTCAAACTAACATCTTAACCACCTCCAAAATTATTATAAAATTTAACTGTAAAGATGAATATCTTATAGTATAATCAATGCCAGGTCCCCAGTGGGTTCATCAGTTAAGTTAGCAAACTTTTAAATGTTGGATCACCAGTGAAATCATCAGATGAAATAACACACTTCTTAATGATGAATTTCAAGTGGAATCATCAGCTGAAATAGCACACTTCTAAATGATGAATGTCAAGTGGACCCATCAGATGAAAAAGCACACTTCTAAATGATGAATGTCAAATGGAATCATCAGATGATATAGCACACTTTCAAATGTTAAATTTTCAGTGGATTCATCAGTTGAAATAGCATACTTTCAAATATTGAATTTCCAGAGGATTCCTCAGTTAAAATAGCACACTTTTAAATGTTGAATCTCCAGTAGATTCATCAGTCGAAATAGCACACGTTTTAAATGTTGAAGTGCCAATAGATTCATAACTTGAAATAACACACTTTTTCAGTAGATTCATCAGTTGAATAAGCACACTTTCAAATGTTGAGTTTCAAGTGGAGTTATCATATGAAAATAGCCACACTTTTAAATTACGAATTTAAAGTGGAATAATCAGTTGAATAAGCACAGATTCAAATGTTGAATTTCAAGAGGAATAATCTGATGAAATAGCACTGTTTTAAATGATGAATTTCATGTAGAATCATCAGTTGAATAAGCACACTTCTTAATGTTGAATATCTAGTAGATTCATCAGTTGAAATAGCACACTTACAAATGTTGAATTTCAAGTGGTATCATCATATTAAATAGCACTGTTTTAAATGATGAATTTCAAGTAGAATCATAAGTTGAATATGCACTCTTTTAAATGTTGAATATCCAGTTAGTTAATCAGATGAAATATCAAAGATACAATTGATAAATATCCAGTAGATTTATCAGTTGAAATAGTACACTTTCAAATGTTAAATATCCAGCAGATTCATCAGTTGAAATAGCACACTTTCAAACGTTGAAGTTCTAGTGAATTCATCAGTTAAAATAGCACAATTTAAAATGATGAATTTGAAGAGCAATCATCAGTTGAATAAGCACAATTCTAAATGTTGAATATCCATCAGTTGAATATTCATCAGTTGAATAAGCATACTTCTAAATGTTGAATATCCAGTAGATTCATCAGTTGAAATAGCACACTTTCAAATGTTGAAGTTCCAGTGGATTCATCAGTGGAAAAAGCACACTTTCAAATGTTTAATTTCTATTCGAATCATCAGTTGAAAAGCACACTTCTAAATGTTGAATTTCTGGAAGATTCAACAGTTGAAATAGCACATTTTCAAATGTTGAATATCCAGTTAATTCATCAGTTGAAATAGCACACATGCAAATGATGAAGTTCCAGTGGATTCATCAGGTAAAAGAAAACAGTTTTAAAGGTTGGATTTCAAACGAAATAATCAGTTCAATAAGCAAACTTCAGACTGTTGAATATCCAGTAGATTCTTCAGTTGAAATAGTAATCTTCTAAATGAGGTATCTCCAGTAGATTCATAAGTTGAAATAGCTAATTTCTAAATGTTGAATCGCCAGTGCATTCATCAGCTGAAATAGCAAACTTCTAACGGTTGGTCTCCAGTGGTATCATCAGTTGAAATAGCAATCTAATAATTGTTAAATATCCAGTGGTATCATCAGCTGAAAAAGCAAACTACTAAATGCTGAATCTCTTGTGGATTCCTCAGTTGAAATAGCAAATTTTTAAATGTTGAATCTCTAGTGGATTCATTAGTTGAAACAAAATACTTGTAAATGTTGAATCTCAAGTGGATTCATCATTTGAAATAGCAAACTTCTAAATGTTGAATCTCCAGTGTTATCATCAGTTGAAAAAATCATACTTCTAAATGTTGAATCTTCCATCGATTTATCAGCTAAAAATGCACACTTCTAAATGTTGAATCTCCAGTGGATTCAATATTTGAAAAAGTAAACTTCTAAATGTTGAATCTTCAGTCAATTCATCAGTTGAAATAGCAAATTTATAATGTTGAATCTCCAGTAGAATTATCAATTGAAATAGCACACTTCTAAATGTTGAATCTTCAGTGGATTCATCAGCTGAAATAGCAAACTTTTAAATGTTGAATCTCCAGTGGATTCATTAGTTGTGATAGCATACTTTCAAATGTTAAATATTTAGTAGATTCATCAATTGAAATAGCACACTTTCAAATGTTGAATATCCAGCAGATTCATCAGTTGAAATAGCACACGTTCAAACGTTAAATTTCCACAGGATTAATTAGTTGTAATAAAATACTTTCAAATGTTGAAGCTCCAGTGGATTCATCAGTTGAAATAGCACACTTTAAAATGTTGAATTTGAAGTGCAATCATCAGTTGAATAGGCGCACTTCTAAATGTTGAACATTTAGAAGATTCAACAGTTGAATTAGCACACTTTCAAATGTAGAATATCCAGAAAATTCATCAGATGAAATAGCACACTTGCAAATGTTGAAGTTCCAGTGGATTCATCAGTTGAAATAAAACAGTCTCAAATGTTTGATTTCAAATGGAACTATCTGTAAATTAAGCACACTTCCGACTGTTAAATATTCAGTAGATTCAACAGTTGAAATAGCTAATTTCTAAAATTGAATCTCCTATGCCATCATCAGTTAAAATAGCAAACTTCTAAATGTTGATTTCAAGTGGTATCATCAGTTGAAATAGGAAACTAATAAATGTTGAATCTCCAGTGGATTTATCAGATGAAATACCAAAATTCTAAATGTTGAATCTCCAGTGGATTCATCAGTTCATATAGCAAACTTCTAAATGTTGAATCATCTTTGGTATCATCAGTTGAAATAGTACACTTCTCAATGTTCAATCTCTGGTGCTATCATCAGTTGAAAAAGCACACTTCTCAATGTTGAATATCGAGTGGTATCATCAGTTGAAATATCAAACCTCTAAATAGTTAATCTCCAGTGGATTCAGCAGTTGAAAAAATAAATTTTTAAATGTTGAGTCCCAAATGGATTCATCAGTTGAAATAGCAAACTTCTAAATGTTGAATCTCCAGTGGGTTCATCAGTTGAAAAGGCACACGTCTTAATGTTGAATCTCCAGTGGATTCATCAGTTGAAAATGCCCGATACTAAATGTAGAATATCCAGTGGATTCATCAGTTGAAAAGGCCCGATTCTAAATGTTAAATATCCAGTGGATTCATCAGTTGAAATAGCTAACTTCTTAAGATTGAATCTCCAGTATATTTATCAGTTAAAAAGGCATTTATCAGTTAAAATAGCAAACTTTTAAATGTTGAATCTCCATTGAAATCATCAGTTGTAAAAGCAAACTTCTAAATGTTGAATCTCCAATCGATTTATCAGTTGAAATAGCTAACTTCTAAATGTTGAATCTCCGGTGGATTCATCAGTTTAAATAGCAAACTTCTCAATGATGAATCTCCAGTTGATTTATCAGTTGAATTAGCAAACTTCTAAATGTTGATTTTCCAGTGGTTTCCAGAGTTGAAATAGCACACTTCTAAATATTGAATCTCCAGTGGTATCATCACTTGAAATAGCAAACTCCTAAATATTGAATCTCCAGTGGATTCATCACTTGAAATAGCAAATTTGTCAATGTTGAATCTCCAGTGGATTTATCAGTTGAAATAGAAAACTTCTAATTTTTGAATCTCCAGTTGATATATCCGTTGAAATAGCAAACTTCTAAATGTTGAATCTACTGTGGTATCATCAGTTGAAATAGCAAACTCCTAAATATTGAATCTCCAGTGGATTCATCAGTTGAAATAGCAAATTTCTCAATGTTGAATCTCGAGTGGATTCATCAGTTGAAATAGAAAATTTCTCGATGTTGAATCTCCAGGGAATTCATCAGTTAAAATTACAAACTTCTAAATGTTGAATCTTCAGTGGATTCATTAGTTGAAAATGCAAACTTCTAAATGTGGAATCACCAGTGGATTCATCAGTTGAAAAAGCAAACTTCTCAATGTTGAATCACCAGTGGATTCATCAGTTGAAATAGCAAACTTCTAAATGTTGAATCTCCAGTGGATTTATCAGTTGAAATAGCAAACATCTAAATATTGAATCTCCAGTGGATTCATCCATTGAAATAGCAAACTTCTATATGTTGAATCTTCTGTGGTATCATCAGTTGAAATAACAGACTCCTAAATATTAAATCTCCAGTGGATACATCAGTTGAATATGAACACTTCTAAATGTTGAATCTACGGTGGATTCATCAGTTGAAAAATCAAATTTCTTAATGTGGAATCACCAGTGAATTCATCAGTTAAAAAAGCAAACTTCTAAATGTTGAATATCCAGTTAAATCATCACTTGAAATAGCAAACCTATAAATGTTGAATCTCCATTGGATTTATCAGTTGAAATAGAAAATTTCTAAATGTTGAATCTACAGTGGTATCATCAGTTGAAATAGCAAACTTCTAAATGATGAATCTTCTGTGGTATCAACAGTTGAAATAGCAAACGTCTCAATGTTTAATATCCAGTGGATTCATCAGTAGCAATAGCTATCTACTAAATGTTGAATATCAGTTGAAAGAGCAAACTTCTAAATGTTGAATCTCCTGTGGATTCATCAGTTGAAATAGCAAACTATTAAGAGTGGAATCTTCTGTGGTATCATCAGTTGAAATAACAAACTCCGAAATATCGAATCTCCAATAGATTCATCAGTTGAAATAGCAAACTTCTAAATGTGGAATCACCAGTTGATTCATCAGTTGAGAAAACAAACTTCTAAATGTTGAATCTCAAGTGGATTCGTCACTTGAAATAGCAAACTTCTAAATGATGAATCTTCTGAAGTATCATAAGTTGAAATAGAAACTCCTAAATAGTGAATCTCCAGTGGATTTATCAGTTGAAATAGCAAACATCTCAATGTTAAAGCTCCAGTGGATTCATCAGTTGAAATAGCAAACTCCTAAATGTTGAATCTCAAGTGGATTCATCAGTTAAAAAAGCAAATTTCTGAAGTTGGAATCTCCGGTGGATTCATCAGTTGAAAAAGCAAATTTCTAAATGTTGAATCTCCAGTGGATTTATCAGTTGAAAGAGCAAACTTCTAACTGTTGAAATCTCCTGTGGATTCATCAGTTGAAATAGCAATTTTCTAAATGTGGAATCCCCAGTGGATTCATCAGTTGAAAGAGCAAACTTCTAAATGTTGAATCTCCTGTGGATTCATCAGTTGAAATTGCAAATTTTTAAATGTTGAATCTCCAGTTGATTCATCTGTTGAAAAAGCAAACTTCTAAATGTTTATTTTCGAGTGGATTCATCAGATGAAAAAGCAAATATCTAAATGTTGAATCTCCTGTGGATTCATCAGTTGAAATAGCAAACTATTAAATGTGGAATCTTCTGTGGTATCATCAGTTGAAATAACAAACTCCGAAATATCGAATCTCCAGTAGATTCATCAGTTGAAATGGCCAACGTATAAATGTTGAATCTCCAGTGGATTCATCAGTTGAAAGAGCTAATTACTAAATGTGGAATCTCCAGTGGAATCATCAGTTGAAAGAGCAAACTTCTAAATGTTGAATCTCCTGTGGATTCATCAGTTGAAATAGCAAACTATTTAATGTGAAATCTTCTGTGGTATCATCAGTTGAAATAACAAACTCCGAAATATTGAATCTCAAGTGGATTCGTCACTTGAAATAGCAAACTTCTAAATGATGAATCTTCTGTAGTATCATAAGTTGAAATAGAAAGTCCTAAATAGTGAATCTCCAGTGGAATTATCAGTTGAAATAGCAAACATCTCAATGATGAATCTCCAGTGTATTCATCAGTTGAAATAGCAAACTTCTAAATGTTGAATCATCAGTGGATTCATCAGTTGAAATAGCAAACTCCTAAATGTTGAATCTCAAGTGGATTCATCAGTCAAAAAAGCAAATTTCTAAAGTTGGAATCTCCGGTGGATTCATCAGTTGAAAAAGGCATATTTCTAAATGTGGAATCTCCAGTGGATTTATCACTTGAAAGAGCAAAGTTCTAAATGTTGAATCTCCTGTGGATTCATCAGTTGAAATAGCAATTTTCTAAATGTGGAATCCCCAGTGGATTCATCAGTTGAATGAGCAAACTTTAAATGTTGAATCTCCTGTGGATTCATCAATTGAAATAGCAAATTTTTAAATGTTGAATCTCCAGTTGATTCATCTGTTGAAAAAGCAAACTTCTCAATGTTTATTCTCGAGTGTATTCATCAGATTAAAAAGAAAATATCTAAATGTTGAATCTCCAGTGGATTCATCAGTTGAAAAAGCAAACTTCTAAATGTTTATTCTCGAGTGGATTCATCAGTTGGAAAAGCAAACTTCTAAATGTTTAATCTCCAGTGGATTCATCAGTTATAAAAGTAAACTTCTAAATGTTTAATCTCCAGTGGATTCATCAGTTGAAAAAACACACTTCCAATTTTAAATCTCCAGTGGATTGATCTGTTGAAATAGAAAACTTTGAAATGTTGAATCTCTAGTGGAATCGTCAGTTGAAAGAGCAAACTTCTAAATGTTGAATTTCCTGTAGATTCATCAGTTGAAATAGCAAACTATTAAATGTGGAATCTTCTGTGGTATCATCAGTTGAAAGAACAAACTCCGAAATATAGAATCTCCAGTAGATTCATCAGTTGAAATGGCCAACGTATAAATGTTGAATCTCCAGTGGATTCATCAGTTGAAAGAGCAAATTACTAAATGTGGAATCTCCAGTGGAATCATCAGTTGAAAGAGCAAACTTCTAAATGTTGAATCTCTTGTGGATTCATCAGTTGAAATAGCAAACTATTTAATGTGAAATCTTCTGTGGTATCATCAGTTGAAATAACAAACTCCGAAATATTGAATCTCCAGTAGATTCATCAGATGAGAAAACAAACTTCTAAATGTTGAATTTCAAGTGTATTCATCAGTTGAAATAGCAAACTTCTAAATGTTGAAGCTTCAGTGGATTCATCAACTGAAATAGCAAACTCCTAAATGTTGAATCTCAAGTGGATTCATCAGGTAAAAAAGCAAATTTCTAAAATTGCAATCTCCGGTGGATTCATCAGTTGAAAAAAAACATTTCTAAATGTGGAATCTCCAGTGGATTTATCAGTTGAAAGAGCAAACTTCTAAATTTTGAATCTCCTGTGGATTCATCAGTTGAAATAGCAAATTTCTAAATGTGGAATCCCCAGTGGATTCATCAGTTGAAAGAGCAAACCTCTAAATGTTGAATCTCCTGTGGATTCATCAGTTGAAATAGCAAATTTTTAAATGTTGAATCTCCAGTTGATTCATCTGTTGAAAAAGCAAACTTCTAAATGTTTATTCTCGAGTGGATTCATCAGATGAAAAAGCAAATATCTAAATGTTGAATCTCCAGTGGATTCATCAGTTGAAAATGCCAACTTCTAAATATTGAATTTGCAGTGGATTCGTCAGTTGAAAAAACACACTTCCAATTTTAAATCTCCAGTGGATTGATCTGTTGAAATAGAAAACTTTGAAATGTTGAATTCCCAGTGGTAGCATCAGTTGAAAAAGCAATCTTCTTATTGTTGAATCTCGAGTTGATTCATCCGTTGAAAGAGCAAACTTCTAAATGTTGAATTTCCTGTGGATTCATCAGTTGAAATAGCAAACTATTAAATGTGGAATCTTCTGTGGTATCATCAGTTGAAAGATCAAACTCCGAAATATAGAATCTCCAGTAGATTCATCAGTTGAAATGGCCAACGTATAAATGTTGAATCTCCAGTGGATTCATCAGTTGAAAGAGCAAATTACTATATGTGGAATATCCAGTGGAATCATCAGTTGAAAGAGCAAACTTCTAAATGTTGAATCTCCTGTGGATTCATCAGTTGAAATAGCAAACTATTTAATGTGGAATCTTCTGTGGTATCATCAGTTGAAATAACAAACTCCGAAATATTGAATCTCCAGTAGATTCATCAGATGAAATAGCAAACTTCTAAATGTTGAATCACCAGTTGATTAATCAGTTGAGAAAACAAACTTCTAAATGATGAATCTTCTGAAGTATCATAAGTTGAAATAGAAACTCCTAAATAGTGAATCTCCAGTGGATTTCTCAGTTGAAATAGCAAACATCTCAATGTTGAATCTCCAGTGGATTCATCAGTTGAAATAGCAAATTTCTAAATGTTGAATATCTTGTGGTATCATCAGTTGAAAAGGCACATTTCTAAATGGTTGATCCCCAGTGTATTCATCAGTTGAAATAGCAAACTCCTAAATGTTGAATCTCAAGTGGATTCATCAGGTAAAAAAGTAAATTTCTAAAGTAGGAATCTCCGGTGGATTCATCAGTTGAAAAAGAACATTTCTAAATGTGGAATCTCCAGTGGATTTATCAGTTGAAAGAGCAAACTTCTAAATGTTGAATCTCCTGTGGATTCATCAGTTGAAATAGCAAATTTCTAAATGTGGAATCCCCAGTGGATTCATCAGTTGAAAGAGCAAACTTCTAAATGTTGAATCTCCTGTGGATTCATCAGTTGAAATAGCAAATTTTTAAATGTTGAATCTCCAGTTGATTCATCTGTTGAAAAAGCAAACTTCTAAATGTTTATTCTCGAGTGGATTCATCAGATGAAAGCAAATATCTAAATGTTGAATCTCCAGTGGATTCATCAGTTGAAAAAGCAAACTTCTCAATGTTTATTCTCGAGTGGATTCATCAGTTGGAAAAGAAAACTGGTTTATTTTGAATCTCCTGTGGTATCATCAGTTGAAAAAGCAATCTTCTAAATGTTGAATCTCCAGTGGATTCATCAGTTGTAAAAGTAAACTTCTAAATGTTGAATCCCCAGTGAATTCATCAGTTGAAAAGGCAAACTTCTAAATGTTGACTCTCCAGTGGATTCATCAGTTGAAAAAGCAAACTTCTAAATGTTGAATCTCCAGTGGATTCATCAGTTGTAAAAGTAAACTTCTAAATGTTGAATCCCCAGTGAATTCATCAGTTGAAAAGGCAAACTTCTAAATGTTGACTCTCCAGTGGATTCATCAGTTGAAAAAACACACTTCCAATTTTGAATCTCCAGTAGATTAATCTGTTGAAATAAAAAACTTGTTAATGTTGAATCCCCAATGGTATCATCAGTTGAAAAAGCAATCTTCTAAATGTTGAATCTCCAGTGGATTCATCAGATGAAAAAGCAATATTTTAAATGTTGAATCTCCAGTTGATTCATCTGTTTAAAAAGCAAACTCCTTAATGTTGAATCTCCAGTGGATTCATCAGTTGAAATAGCAAACTTCTAAATGTTGAATCTCCAGTGCATACATCAGTTAAAAAAGCAAACTTCTAAATGTTGAATCTTCAGTGGATTCATCAGTTGAAATAGCAAATGTCTAAATGTTGAATCTCCAGTGGATTTATCAGTTGAAAAAGCAATATTTTAAATGTTGAATCTCAAGTTGATTCATCTGTTAAAAAAGCAAACTCCTTAATGTTGAATCTCCAGTGGATTCATCAGTTGAAATAGCAAACTTCTAAATGTTGAATCTCCAGTGCATACATCAGTTGAAAAGCAAACTTTTAAATGTTGAATCTTCAGTGGATTCATCGGTTGAAATAGCAAATGTCTTAATGTTGAATCTTCAGTGGATTCATCAGTTGAAAAAGCAATCTGCTAAATGTTGAATCTCAAGTGGTATCACCTGTTGAAAAAGTAAATTTATAAATATTGAATCTCCTGTTGCATCATCAGTTGAAAAAGCAAACTTCTAAATGTTGAATATCCAGTGGATTCATCCGTTGAAAAAGCAAACTTCTAAATGACAAATCTCCAGTTGTATCATCAGTTGAAGAAGCACACTTCTAAATGACAAATCTCCATTGGTATCATCAGTTGAAGAAGCACACTTCTAAATGTTGAATATCCAGTGGATTCATCAGTTAATATAGAAAACGTCTAAATGTTGAATCTCCAGTTGTACCATCAGTTAAAAAGGAAACTTCTAAATGTTGAATCTCCAGTGGATTCATCAGTTGATATAGAAACATTTCTAAATGTTGAATCTCCAGTGGTACCATCATTTGAAAAAGCACACTTCTAAATGTTGAATCTCCAGTGGTATCATCAGTTGAAAAAGTAAACTTCTAAATGTTGAATCTTCAATGGTATCATCAGTTGAAGAAGCACACTGCTAAATGACAAATCTCCAGTGGTATCATCATTTGAAAAAGCACACTTCTAAATGTTGAATCGTCAGTGGTATCATCATTTGAAAAAGCACACTTCTAAATGTTGAATCTCCAATGGTATCATCAGTTTAAGAAGCACACTGCTAAATGACAAATCTCCAGTGGTATCATCATTTGAAAATGCACTCTTCTAAATGTTGAATCTCCAGTGGTATCATCAGTTGAAGAAGCACACTTCTAAATGTGGAATCTCCAGTGGTATCATCAGTTGAATAAGCACACTTCTAAATGTTGAATCTCCAGTGGTATCATCAGTTGAAGAAGCACACTTCTAATTGACACATCTCCAGTGGTGTCATCAGTTGAAGAAGCACATTTATAGATGACAAATCTCCAGTGGTGTCATCAGTTGATTGTTTTATTATAGTGATGCTGAATGCAATTCTCCTGTTGCACATACATTTATATCTAAAATATAACACATAATTAATTTTGTTTGCAACTTACAAAGGAGTGTTTTTGTTTTCAATGCCATTGTCTTTGAGTTTTTAAACCGAGCTTGGCACAAACAAGGACATATTAAATAATTTAGCAGCCTGTAAATATAACTTCATATGGTAACTAAAATGAATTTAAGATTATTTTAATACATTGTACATGATAAATAGCTGATAACAATATCAATACATAACAAACAGGTAAATAAATGCTTACTTCATTTTTATCTGATGATAAAGCAATCTGAATTAGATAATGATTATCACTGAATGCATGGCCTAAATTACTATTTCACCATACCGATTGGACTTTTGTTACATACATACGCAGTTTGTAATATATTAAAAACATAGGGTTAAACATTTACAATTTCTAGAATGATTTATCTTTTGTCATGCGTAAATAAAGTCAAAAGAGGATTTATGTGACATACGTAGACCAATGTTAAGAAGGAAGTAATTAACACTCTTGTACATGGAGCCAGTGATATAAACTTTGACATGTACAAGGAGCAGGTGATATACATTATATAGGGTAAACTTTAACTTATATAGAGCAGGTGACATAGAATATATTGGGTAAACTTTAACTTGTACATGGAGCAGGTGACATAGAGTATATTATGTAAACTTTAACTTGTACATTTGGACTATGATATAGAGTATATTGTGTAAACTTTAACTTGTATATTTGGACTATGATATAGAGTATATTGTGTAAACTTTAACTTGTACATTTGGACTATGATATAGAGTATATTGTGTAAACTTTAACTTGTACATTGCGCAGGTGATATATAGTATATTCAGTAAACTTTAAAGCATTTCCTGAGGCAATAAATGGTGTAAGTTGAGAGTGATTGATTCATTTGAAATTTTCATTAAAAAGTTAACTCTGTATATACGTATTATTATGTCGCATCTGTTTTTACTTGTTTCTGATATGTTTGTTATAAACATTTGACCGACATTTCATTGTCGTAGATGTCAGCTAATGATTGAATTAATTGATTGAATATTTAGCAGTCATTGTTATCCCACCGAGGGCTAACAGATGATCTGTTTACCTAACCACTGTTTCCTTGGATCCTGGATGACATACAAGTAGTACTCGGGCATATCCCATCACCGCAAGTAACTGCTAACATTTCCACTTGGATCAGCGGTGGGAGATGAATGATAATTGAACGCAATGTCGTATATGTTAGATAGTGTTGCCGGGCGGGGTTTCGAACTCACGGCCCTTGGATTAATAGTCAGACATAACACACGCATTTGTCATTGCACAGTACTATGTTTACATTTTATCACACAGCCGTAATACCAAACAATATAAAAAAATTTAATTAGAGATATTGAAAAACACTTTTGCTGTAATTAGGATACATTTATTTATAGTTATACATTTCAATGATAATTTAACTCGTTAACAAATATTCCAGAACTTTTTCCCGTCAGCGGAATATATAGTGTCACCTTCTAGACGTTAAATCACACTCTGATTTCTTATTGTATGTAATGTTTTGTTAAAAACTACCTAATAATGAATGACCTCATTTGTCATTGGTAGGCAGCGTTCATATGTTAAAGGGAATTTATCAGGGTTTTCCAAACTTCGAAAATTGGCTAAAAACATTTTTTCTCTATATATAGGCATGATATATAGAGAAAAAATGATTTTAGCTAACGCCTATTGCCTAACGGATATCTACATGTATCTAAACATGCCAAAATAACTGTAAGATTGACTTCCCGATTAAATTTTTAATTACATGAGTCACATCATTTTGATCTGTTAAACAAGTTTTCACGAATGACGATGCGAAGGTCTCAAACTATATTTTAAATGCTGTCTATTATTAGAATGAGGATTTCGTTTCAAGTTTACCATTCGAACTTAAATATCGATTTTGTCACATTTTGGTGGATTCGACATAACAAACCATTTAGATTATATTTAGTAATGAGATGCTTTTTATATATTTCAATATTTTTTAAGATATTAATAGCGTATTTATCTGATATACTCCTTTTAAGGTACACCCGGTTGGCATGATCTATTATCTATTTGAAGTGATAAAGTACCCTGAAACAAACTATAGAGCTAACTGATTTTCAGCAACGTAAATGGTTTTATCACTTATGCTTAAACTCGTCAGATATCAGTAGTATGGATATATCATTAATTGTGTCATTAGTTAGTTTTTGTCAGATATCGGCATTTCAATCTTTATTATTAAATAAAGTTCAAATTATGTTATAGAAACATGAGGGTTATAATTCAAGTGTTTCGGCAAAAATACATATATGCCGCTCTTCTTTCTCTCGTGAATGCAACGAATGTTTAATATTTAAAAATCAAAGCCATAGTCTAACTTAATCTTATTCGTTGTGAAAATAGTTTTGAGCATTATTGTTTTGCCATCAGTTGTTCATATATTTCAATGAACTGTTCAGAGTGTTTGCAAGATAAACACGATATGTATTATCTGTGTTTTTTACTCATTTATGTCAACCAGGCAGAATAATTGGCAGATAGCTATAAATACTGCTCTTGGTTGTTTTCATGATTAGTCTGTAGAAAAAACCCACCTCTCCTGATAAGGTCCGTTAAATAGCAACTGTTACGAGCACGCTGATTGGTTATTTGCTTAAGGGAATGTATGACTGACGTCATAGTTTAGTAAGCGTTCAATTACTATAAATTGTGGGACAGGTATATAATTCCCTGAGTTTTTCATTGGTGGTTCATAGATCTGATTCGGGAGATGGAAACTTGAGGATGATATAATTAGAATTGTGCACAAACGAGGTAGATAATAAAGTAAAGACATAAAGTAATAAACATTTAAATATTTACAGGCTATGTTGAGTATATATTGCCATATAGTATATAGCTACTATATGACCATATATCTTTAAAACGAGATTGTGACAAGTGCCTGTAACTTTATACCAGTAGGTTTATACATACGTACTGATAAACCTGTTTTCCTTGTTTAGAAACAGTTTAAAATATATTTTACAACACGCAAACAACTCTAATTTATGTTTAATTAAATGTGTCATGCCATATACAACAGAAAATGGAACATATTTTTTAAATAACGACAGCATGGTTTAGTTGTAGAGCCTCGCATGTGAAAGATCGTTGGATCGATTCTCGATCGGGTCATACCAAAGACATAAAACTGTTACAAAAAGCTTTATTGCTTGGCACTCAGCACTAAGTCTTGTCGACCCGTTGTCAATATAATGTGACTTGTTGGAGTATTATTCCATGTGTCTGTGGAATGGTACGCACGTGTGACAGCGCGCTGAATATTGTCTCAAGTAGACACCGTCGCGATATGACTAAAAAGATGTTTAAAGCACCGCTAAACAGCATATTACGAAAACATAATAATAATGATAAAAGCATATTATGCTAAAAGTTTGTTTTGTCCCTTGAGGCACACATTTTATTAACTATGCAGGTTGGAATTACTTCTACACTTGAACTACATCAAACTAGCATACATGGCCACGATTGTTCATTTTATATAACAAACAAAATCAAACTATGGCAAATTTAAGCAGGTGAATTCTAAGATAAATTACTAACTTTAACCATCTGACTCATAAACAGAAATCTTAGTTTCATTACCTTTACTTAATCACCTTAAAACTATATTCCAACAAATCTTTCACAAATATTTGTTTAAACATGAACATAGATAGTTGTCACATACATAGTAATAATTTAAACACTGTTAAATAGGAAAATCCCAGAGCTGTGTAAATGGTTTTAGGACTTACTCGGCTGCAAGGACTCTTGCGGGAGTATGGAAGCTATGCCCCATAGTGCTACAGGAAAAGAGATAATAAGTTGGACTTGCAATGAAAATTGGTAGTCTTTCCTGATTTTGGTTGTTGAAATAATATGTATGCTTGCCTACAATAATGACGCCGTACTTAAACATATGTTTGCCGTGCTCTTACTCAAATTTCAGCTGGCGAAACATTTTTATTTTAATTTGATATTATTTTGTGTTTTTTTTTACTTTAATCAATGCTTTCCATTTTCCTTTCAAAATAACTGACGAAAAAGACAAGTAACAACCTGTCTACATGTATATGTAACCACAAAAAGTACTGTGTCGGAGCATTGCAAACAAACATTTTTTAATGTAAAGATTTTAAGAACACTTAAAGAAAATAATACTTTTATTTATTTGAGTACATTTAGTAGGCAAACCATTAATGAAAACACATATGTTTTATGTCTACATTATCCTAATTTACAGATAGACCAATCTGACACCGAAATATGAAAATGGTTACACATGTGTAAATGTTCAATGTGAAATATTTTACCCAATATGTAAAAAAATTCTAAAGATGTAAAAATGGTGGTATGTCATAAAATCATCAACAATGTATAAACAAGTTGAGTCACATATTTAAAATATAGTCATACATATGTCAAACAGATATTTCGCTCTAGAAAAAAAAACATTATTTGAAATAATTGTATTTTACATGCTGTATGTTGAAATTAAATCCTTAATCTAACATAGATCAGAAACTTTGCAACCGGCGTATAAAATGTAAATGTCATGCGCAGTGCATAACAACATTCACATCGACGTTCGTACGGACGTTTAATAAGATACATATTAAACCAATTTAATAATTACAAAGTTCTGACGTTTATATGGTACATTCAACTACTTATTCAAAAACATAATTATAAACTTCTATCTCATTTGTATCGAAAGAAAATTCATTTTAAATTATTATATTAATGCAATTTTTATGGTAAACAAAGCGTGACAATAAAATGTTTGTATTTATATTTGTGGGTAAACACTTATTTATTTAGTTAGTACATTATCTGGGCTACTCCGGTAGGATAGGGGATGGTAAGACATCATCGACAAGATGTTATTGATTATTCATTAACTCTTGCATATATTTGTTTTTTCAATATTGGCTAGCATTTCATGTTCATTAAACATGTGTGACCATTTTTACAACAAGTATAATTTTATTTCTACTTTATTTGTTTTGATGTATTCTCATTATAGTTGTTAAGAAAAAAAAGAATAAAACGATAAACATCTTTATTTTACAAACCGGCTGTTTTAGAGATTATGTAAGAAAGGCTGTCTTAGTCCCTAACTTACACACACCATATCTCAATAATATTTTGTATAATTTTCGTTTTTCTTTTAGCACATAGTTGAACATAAGTATGGCACAAGAAGCGAACTCCAACCGATTAACCGATTCAGATGATACCGCTGCAAACATTCCAAATGAAACTCAACGAAGTTATGCTAATAGTCCAGGTACTAAACTATGAGATAATTAGAAAAATAGTTTAATCATAATTGGCACAATATCATTCACGCGTATGCTTTTACAAATGTAAATAACCCGGTTGGTGTAACTATGACTTCATTAGTAAAACCTTTTCAAAATATTAAAGTAATTTAATTGATATTTAATATTATAAACTATTTTCCAACCTTATGATTAAGAAAAGAAAATTACCGTTGAAACGGAAAAGCAAGCTTGAATATGCATCATCCGAGTTGATGATTTGTTTATTATATGATTGGGCTGTGTCTTAGTTGCTCTACATTTGTTAAAAGATTAAAAATAATCAACCGTCTTGTAATGTATAACATTGCACATTTTATTTTGTAAAATCAGCATGAAAACCAAAAAGCATTACTTTTCACGGTATAAACAAGAATTGAAAACTACTCTCCAGTCGACAATGAGAAATAAAAAACAGAACTAAATAATATGGTCTCGATTATTTAGGTATTTTCGGTAATCTTGAGTGAAACAGTTTTCTTTAAACACCTGGTGAACGGCAAAACTAGCACATGTTACTGATGCAAAGTAGTGTATTGGTTTTAATAAGTTTTCCTATATTTACAGATGACTTTCTTGACACAGATACAGACGATACTTACAATCATCTGACACACAGAGTCAATAAAGTTCAGTAACATTTAATATGTTTTATTTGTATTTCAAACATTAAACCTCTAACACTGAACGGTTCAAAACTAATGCGTTTAGTTACATGAACACTCATAAGCTACAGCGCCCAAACTGAACACATATAAAACGGCTGTATCTATAACAGAAGTCACACCTATATAGTTGTGTCCATGAAATGATCAAACACCATAAAATCAGTAAGAAACCAATGGCATGCTAGTTTCTAGAAATACGTGTTTGGAAAAGTTGTCTATAAACAATTGTTTTCGTCATTGGTTTTAGTGAAACTAATACAGGACAGTAATTGTGAAGCCCCGCCATTCAGTTTTTAAGGTAGAACCTACCGTATTAAGGGTGTTTTATCATAGTTGCATTTGTATCTTGTCATTCTATACGTTACACTCCTGCTTCATTGCCGAAATTTCATAACTACAAAACACCCCTTATATGATTCCATCTTAAAATAGAATGACAAAAACGTATTTGATTTATAGGACGACCTCATTTCAACAGCTTTGCTTAGGAAACCATGATTTTGTGTGAACTTTTGTGCGGATCTCGTGTATTTATTCCGACTCATTCAGTCGGGAATTATCGGATTTCGGATAATTATTGTTGTTGTGTTATTTGACCGCAGAATACAAATTACAGAAGCACAAAACGTTCATTTGCATGATAGCATTTAAATAATCAATTTGAATATTAAATTCTAAAATTATTAGACTTATATGTAATGCCTCTTCAACGATAAAGTTCATAAATGACTCTGAAAAGGTGTTTGGAAAATGGTAACATGTGTCTTTTGCCATCAATATATATCAACTACTTAATACATTATATATATAATGATACTGGCCGCTGCCCTGTCAAACTAACAAGCTAATTGATAAGCTTAAATATATAGAAATATATTCTTATTTAAAATAGTTATGTTTTCCATATGATGATTGATTTGTTTGCATTACTGCTGTAGTAATATAAACACATAACATTGTGCAGTGCCAGCACTTTAAATAAATAATGGTTGCATCGTGACATGGTTTAAATATGAAGTTGGTAGTATCTACTAAGAATTGATTAATGCACACATACTTTTTACGAATTTACTCGAGTTTTGGTAAAATACTATAGGTTAAGAATTCTAAAGTTGTAGTAGAATATTTCAGTATATTTATATTTAGTAAGCAGCCTGAGGTATCGATTGAAGATAGTCAACTGTTTATCTAAATTGACTTGAAATAGTAAGATTTATTATAAACAACTTATATAGACATAAGGGAAATTTGATACATTAATTGCAATATTCAATACCAGTTATTTGCATAATTTATACATGAATACTAGTCTCATAGAATAAATATCCGAAATGTATTTAAGATGATATTAACATTTATGATAAAACCAATGCTGGCTGTCACGCTTGTTCATATAACAATATGATAAAAAATTATTTACAAAATATTGATTAATATTTAGTTAGATAGTTTTCATACAGATAAAAACGATGTAAATAGAATAGTTAATACACTCACCTGGTGATTTATATTACCACGGATATGGTCAATCGATGCTTTTTTAAAACTTTTTCAAAAGTGTCATTTGTCCATTTAAAGGGGAAGGGGTAATGATGTTGACACATCCAAACTTCTATTAGTATTGATGTTCATAGTAAGAATATGTTTTTTGACAAACACATTATCATTCATATTAAGTAAGCAATATGTTTTAGGTAATACAGCAAACATGCATGATTAAACATAGTTTGTATTAAAAAAATGACATTAAAACAAACATCGAGTGTTTTAAATGTATAGTTATACTATGTTTACCTTCCATTGATAAATAATCTTACTTGAATTATTTTAAAACTATTATTACCTTCTTGAATATCTACAACACAGCAACAACAATAAAAGAAATGGTAAAAATTAATTAAAGGTTAGTTAATCAACACACTATTAAAAAATATGATGTTAAAATGGTTGTTAACGATTTTCAAGGAAAGGGACAAGATGTTTCAAGCTTACGAGCAGTTGAGAGAGTTCATGTACATTTACAAAAGTTACCAAAAGGAAGATTTGGTAAGTCTTTAAGTAATATCACCCTTAATCAATATATACATAGGGAGATAGAGAGGGAGAGAGAGGTTTGATAAATTTGTTAAAAACGTTTGAGATTAATCTTTCAGTTTACGAGCAGTTGAGATTATAACATGTTTATCAATAAGCAGAGCTAGAGAGAGAGGGAGACAAAGATATTTTTTAATTTGTTAAACATATATTCATATATGGTAAAACGTTCGAGATTAATTTTGATAACTTTTAAAAACATTACATTACTATATAGCTGTTTTATCTTGATCGTATCATTTATTTTATTAACTATTTATGTGTGGTCGTAATGGTGTCTGCTCTCAATTCAATATGAATATTCACTAATGGCCAATAACCAAACAATATTAAAGTTGATATTATTATGTATTATCTAGTACTATTTAATCCTTAACAACATATTTCTTTAAAGGAAATTGCATTGCGTGATAAACTTGACGATACACGTGAGATATTTTTAGTATGTCTGAAGGTAACATTTGTCTTTTATCTTTAAGCTTACGCGGGTTGATCTTAACTTTTTTTTACTTCAAAAAGAAATATTTTAAATTCAAGATTTTTACGTGTTTAAAACATTATAAAACAGCTTAGGTTACATACACTTTATATTTTATCTAAAGGAAGTCAGTTGCCTGTAAAATATATATTTTATGAACATTAACTAGAGAGATGCAAGTTTCCTATCCTACTATATAAGTCCTTGCTTCTGTGACAATAGTACTGTGATAAAATGTATAGATGCAAAATCTACGTGATCCACAGAAACAAGGATCTATATATATATATGGTATATATTAATGAAATAAAATGCCAATAGTGCAATAAATAATATTGCAGTTAAACTATGGACAAATGTATCATATTTACATCAAATTTAATCTGGTATTATAATCTATTATATTCAAGTTGGATGAATCTATTTCATCCATGTTAACATCAATGCATTTACATTTATAAATTGTCAACATGATTTTCTACAGAAATATATAATTATAATAATACGTACATACATGTTAAAAAATGGCATTGATATGTCTGGTTTTGTTTTAGAATATAGAGAATTTGGAACGTGACCTGCATATATTGGTATGTATTAATGAAAGAAAAAGAGCTTGTGAAAAAACGAAACAATCTAAAATGAAATAGAGCAGCAAAATTATTGGATTCAATTAAAAAAATCAAATTCATTTTATTACAAAGTACGATACGTCTGAATAATTTAATATATATTTATTCTGTTTTAGATAAAGCATTGCAATTCTCAGTTTTTAATAACACATAGTTAATGAAAACAAATAGATGCAAATCATTATCATACGATGATTATTTAGACTCTTTTTCAAAACGATTCACGTAATAAGAGATTAAAATATTTATGTATATGAATCGAACTATCATTAATCAGTTTAGCTGTTATTTTATCGCATGCGCACACACACGCACGCACGCACACAGGCAAGAAAAAACGCACGAACTATAATCAAAAATATCAATTTCAGTACGAAAAAAAAAATTATTTGATGTGGATCTGATTTTGTTTCCATATGCTTCTTCAAAACTTTAATATTAATATTAAGCGCCTTTTATAACACATGGACGCTATTTATGGCATGTCCATTTTCATTGGTTGAAAAAGACCTGAGAATGGAATAGGTTTAACCACCATCAATCCTCAAGAAACTAGCAAACTTTCCCACATAACATATTTGGACCAAGCTGCCCTCGAACGCACGAATCAAGCTATGAGAGGTTAGTAGTCAATAGACGACGACATTTTAGACAAATATGATTCGGAGGACCCTATGAAGCAAGTTAGAATAATCACGCAGTCAATGCGTTTTTAAATAAAACTCAAACATCGTGAATAAAAATGGTAATATTGTGTTTGGATATCATATAAGTCTATTTTCATGTACAATTATTCAATGTTAAATGTGAAAAGGAAGGTGATCCACGATTTGAACAGTGGTAAAAGCATATGACGAATGTAAGTAAGATGTAACTGATACGCGTTCTAGGTTGTCTCTTAGTGTGTCTCGTCCTGTTAATATAAACTGATATGAACAAATTTTTTGTTCGACAAATTCATTTCTTTACGAAGTGTATATCAGAGTGGGTGGGAATGGGTAATTTTTTATTGGTGTATGGAAACGTGTATTTGATTTCCTTGATATATTGTCGTAAACTAAGCTACGATAAAGATGCATTGCTTGTTATAACATTAGATGATCTATAATGTTGCAATGATTTGAACAATAAAATAGTCTAGAAATATATCCGTACTATTTCATGTTTATTTATTCATAGCATCCAAATATGACGTTATATGAACTATTCGAACATGACGTTTGGAATGAAGGTCTGTATATATTCCACTATTAACATATTACTTTGAAGTATATACTTAAGTCCTAACGAGTCATTAAAACAATTTCTTTAGTTGTTGCAATAACACCGTTTAAACTATAGAACTATAATTTAAACATTTTATTTATCAATTAACTACTACTGTATCAAAATTGATGTCACAAAATCTCAGGCAACCATCATATAATTCGGCAGCGTTTTGCCTCCAATAACCACAATCTCACGTTTAGACTCTTTTCATCCATATTTTGAAAAGTCGTTCATATTAAACACCAAATGATATCGATATCAAGTTGGTCAGCGAGTTAAACTCATAGATAGATTTTGTCATTTTGAAGTATATAAATAAAACATGAAATCTCAACTTTATAAACTGCAACATAATTAAATATAAGCCATAATTTATCATTATAAGTATCGACTAATAAAAACCATCCTATTGTTTGCTGAGTTGCTATGAGAGTTCTGTGACTTTTATATTGGATATATTTTGAAAACTGTTATTCACATATGAGACATATTCTTTGACATGTCCGATGCTTTGGGGTAATTTAATAGCTTGAGTATGCTACTGAATCCACGTTCAAAATATAGAGTATGTTTGCTTTGTACATATTCCAATGCATTCAATATTGTGTTCAACAGAGTTACAAATTACCTAATTATTTTATACTTTTTTTCTAAAAATATTATATAAAATTATCTGGTGACACAAGCTTTTCACCAATACATCTTGAACATTTTCTCATTTTTGTTTTAAATGTGTTACAAGTAAAAAGCATGCACAATGTAGACAAATCATGTCCGGCTGTTATGTCAATTCAAGACTTTATTTCAAAAGGTCCATTTACAGGTAATATCTTGAATCTAAATAATTAACCTGAAATATGATAGAATCTATGCATACATTATATTGTGAAAGTAATTTCAAATGTCATTAAAGTAATGATTTCATTTTAGTAGATACTATCGAGAATTAATGTCCAATATTCCTAAACAAATCACAAAAGCATGTATGGTTTGTTAAGGGAGTATGCCTTCCAACCCTCCGAACCTCGCAACCTTATAACAGTGAATTCATATGACATTATAAGTGAATATGTGAGAAGATTTTAACAAATTATAATATATTGTTATAGATATATACAATGGTGACCAACATGGTGGCGGCAATTACTATGTCGACGACGTCGTGCTTAAGCATGAGTGTGAGCAAGAAAACAATGGTGTCAAGCGTGCCGCTCACATGCACAAACGTCAACACAGGAGCATAGGAGGTATACAGCGTGAGTCAACAAAATTGTATGGAGGTCAACTGATGATACATTGTCAATTCGTGGTATCAGCGCGAATCTATTATAACTGACATTTGGCTTATTTGGTGGTTTTTTTTGCAGAATTATGTCTTTTTATACTCCACAATATGTCGAAAAATATTAGTGTTGAATTCCAGCAAATAATAGAAAGAAATTATTTGTCATAATATTGTATGTGCATTACATATATTTTTTTCAGTGCGATACTATTGTAAGTGCAGCAATTAGACACTGAAATATTTAATTTTACATTGGTACAACATTATTTAGATTTCATTAACCAATCAGTGGAGACCCTTGATCATTCAGCAGTGGTTTTTTTTTTGCAGTCAGTTGATATGAAAAGCTTTTCTGGCGATGAAACTTGTGTAGATTCAGTATACAAAACATAACAAGGTAAACAGTGAAAACCCTCAAAATATTGAAATATGTAAGGACAGCGTGAATGTGGCTATTGTACATAGCATTTTGGTATTGTAAACTATTGACTGAAACAAATGCAAAGTTGTTAGATCGTGATGAAATATGAATGATGATAGAAAGGAGACAGCTCTCAATGAAATGAAAAGATATCTAAATTTACACAATGATTATAGCGGTATCGAAGAAATGTCCTATGTTTAA
The DNA here is from genome assembly GCA_029582155.1 of Panopea generosa. Lineage (NCBI taxonomy): Eukaryota > Metazoa > Mollusca > Bivalvia > Adapedonta > Hiatellidae > Panopea > Panopea generosa. The sequence continues at coordinate 3,010,835 of CM055912.1, forward strand.
ACTATTGCTTCTAATATATACGAGGGGCGGTTATTATCTAGGTGGACTTTTGTTAAAGATTGCATAATATATAAGTCATATCGAAGAACTCGATGTGCAAGGGTAGATTAGACCTTAGCAAGTGATATGCAACAATAAGTTTTAAAATCGGACAAAATTGGATCTTTATACATTGCATGTATACAAGGTTATATTGACTCAACATATGATTTATTTTATATTCACTATTTTTTCTTTATGCATACTCCTAAGATGTAACTAAGTACATTGTCTTCTATAGGTAGTTCATTCTTACCTTGCAGCTATCATCATAAAAGACGTAATTCGAGAAAACCGAGAGTATTTACATGTACCGAAATCAATCCATATTCACATATTCTACTTTTGGACTTGTTTATGATATTACGCTGTGTTTTCATTATTTTTACTGTCAGAACTGTTTTCACCACCAATTATTTCAAAATGACATTGGATTCGTCCGTTGAAGACCTCCTCGTTTTGAAATTTACCTGTCACTTTAATAAATGAAATATATATGTGTGTGTGTGTGTGTGTGTGTGAGTGTGTGTGTGTGTGTGTGTGTACGTGCGTGCGTGCGTGCGTGCGTGCGTGCGTGCGTGTGTGCGTGTGTGTCTACGTCAATATATGAGGGTTTTCGTCAACTGTTTGCCATAATTTAATGGATGCATTGGTGCGGTGCCCAGTAGGAAAATACAAATATATATTTTTTTTAAGATCCGTTTTTCTTAATCAACCATTCAGAAACATTATCAGAGTACAATTTTTTTAAAGAATAAATGGCCAAGAAGATTTAGAAATCATTTATAAATGAAAGCGTCGCAGATGACCAAGACTTAAAAGAATGATTAAAACAGTACATTTCGTTTTGATGACGTCATATCGACACTCTCCCGACGTTGTTTGTGTACTATGACGAAAGTTGGTTATATTACACTTTTATTGAAGCCATATTGCACTCTGTTTAATACCAAATACATTTTATACTTTAGGAGATTATGGAGATAGTTGGATGTTTCAATTCCCTTTTTGAAGCTGCCCGTGACTTTCACATACTTACGTCACGAGAACCACTCTGGTGTTCTTTGTTTCAGAATATTACATGACACTGGAGAGTCAGCTTGTATGCTACATGCTTGTCTTACTTTGTCTGGGTGTTTTGATTCTCTATAATTTTGTTGCTTGGTTAAATCGAAAACAGCTTGTTAAAATAAGGGCTCAACTTTATTCATCTGAGCCAAATAGTGATAAGCTGTCTATTACAGACATTGGCGTAGCTGACCCTTGAATTATGTAGAAGCACACCATGTTCTAGAAGGTTCTGAAAAAAGACTCTCATGATGCATTCCCTGCGTTCTGAGGGCATAGTCAGGAGATATTATGGTCTGGGGGCATGCCCCAGCCAAAACAAAAAAATCCAAGATGCATTTATCGCGTTCGTTTTGAGGGCATTTCTAGGACCCTTAAATTATGTTGAAGCACACCATGTTCTAGGAGGTTCTGAAAAAAGACTTTCAGGGTGCATACTCTGCGTTCTAAGGGCATATTCAGGAGATATTATGGTCTGGGGTATGCCACAAAAAAACTTTCAGAATGTTATTACTGCGTTCTGGGAGATACATTCGCAAACATATTTGCAAGCTCAGGCGTTGTGGCTTAAAGGCAGCTACGCCACTGACAGACAGAATATCGTTTACGCAAATATTTAATTGATACTGTGACGTTTTTACTTTATTCATGGCAAATTTGAATTTTGCATCGTTGTTATCAAGAAACTTTCTCTTTAGCGTTTGGAAGTACATTCTCTTTTTAGCTTGAACCTTTCTTACAACCATTATTGTTTCTCCGAGACCCTGATAACGGCGATGGTACTTACAAGTACGTAAGATTTACTCGTTCATTCTCTCTACTGTCATATGCCTCTTTCATTACAGAATACTTCGGTTCGTCTTCTTGTTCAAATAGCTTCACTCCTGCACATTCAGGTATACTCTTTATTCTATCGAGCATTATTACTAGTTTTAGAATATAAACCAATATTAGCAGACATTATTCCTGGAGAAGAAACTTTTAAATTCTTCTTGCGGCTTAGATTATGGTAAACTTCTGTCTGATGGAACCGGGAAATTAATTAAGCTATCTTCCTCTTTCTGTTAGGTGTTGAGCTATTGCTCCTTTGTGAGCAAATCCTCTCATATACCGCAAAAACTGGCTGTGCCCGGTCCAAAAGGACTCTTTAGTTTCATCGGAGTACCTCATACCAGATGTGTTTTCAGAAGAATACCATCTGAACGTGTCTTTAAAAAATAAATGATAATGATACCCAACGATTTCGGTAGAGAAACGCCCATTGGAAACTTTGCTTTTCAGCAGATTGATCGTTTCATTTATACCGTCGTTTTCTACAGAATCGATGTTGATATTTGTTTCATGTAACCCATCTGCAAAGTTTTCATTATTTTTTGGCAATGTATACTCCAGGAGAGAATGTGCTACTAGTATCTTGAAGAAAATATTCTAAAGATGTGTATGCTGCCATTAACTGTTCATACCTAAGTCTTTTCTTTATAGATAATAACGGAGAATCACATTTTATTTTTGATGTTCTTGGTGGCATTGCACTAGGTGAGGGTGAAATAAATTTTCGCTTCTACGGAATGCACCGCTTATATATAGAGAAAGTGTTGTTTTTTCTGTAAGGCATTTTACATGGAAAAGAAAAATCATAATAAAGGACACACTATCCTGATTTTTTATTCAATGAAGCACCTCAATTGTTATAATTTCGCAAATACACATCCATCCAATTAAGGCATACAGTTGATGAAAACCCTCATATATTGTCTAACACATATAAATTTCAAAAACGAGGATATCTTAAACAGACGAATCAAATGTAATTTTGAAATAATTGGTGGTGAAAACAGTACTGACTAAAATTAATAATATCATAGTAATATCATAGAAAAAATTCAAAAGTAGGTGTCAATTAGCGAATATGGATTTTGTTACATGTAAATACTCTCGGTTTTCTCGAATGGCGTCTTTTGTGGTGATAGCTGCAATGTAGGAATAGACTACCGATGGATGACAATATACTTAGTTACATCTTGGATGCATGCATTAAGAAGTATAGTGAGTGCATAAAAGCAAGTTTACTTGCTCAAGTATAGGTTGATTGACTTGGAGGCTCCTGCAAAGCGATGTTATCTATTTTTCAAGGGTATACCAGAAGCATGGGGTGACAATTAGGAAACTATTATTAAAACATTCTTATCGGACAGGTTTGGTTTATCTGATGACATGACTGTTCAATGTGTTTCACCAATACTTTTCAAACATTTCTCTTTTTTCTGACATTTTGTGTCACTATTTACAGCTTTAGCAAAACATATGCCAAAAGATTCTAATCCGGGTTTCATGTACAGTAAAGGATTATTTTCAGAAGACGACTCACTGTCAGGTAAAATCTTGATCTAATTAATAAATATGAAGGATTATAAATAATATGGATATATTGTATTGTAAAAGTCACTTCAAATGTTATATAAGTAATGAGTTCATTCTGGTTGATGCCATTGAACATTAATGTCCAACATTCAAAAGAAAATATTGTTTAAACCAATATGGCGGCGTCCTTGACCAGTTCAATGACATCGTGTTTGAGAATGTGTGTAAACTAGACGACAATGGTGTCCAGCGTGTCACACACATGTGTAAAGTTGAATTTTGTTCTATATAAAAAAAGGTTTAGTATTTCAATGGTGAAAAAAAAATTCCACATTGTTTTTTTAAGTACTTTTGTTCATAGCAGGAATGTAAACCCACTTAAAAATGCGCAATAACTGGTACGTTGATCAGTTTGTTTTTTAAAAAGGATGCAGTGACACCATGAGAATTTTTGATAAAAGAAGTCTTCAAATGTTGATAAATACCTGCATATGTTAAAATCCTATAACAGTTACTTTTTAACACCTGTCCAGTGATGTCTTATTGCATTACATGCTTGCCAACTCTTACTTTACTCATCTGCAGCAAGAAATCACAGCCACTATCAATCACTTTTTGAAAACATTTCAAAACCAAATTACATAGGTCTTTTTTAAGCGTTAGAGTCATTACTGTGGAAAAAGAGGCGTTGCTATGTATTTACACGTAAACGCAGGGGCTCAGGTGTTATACAGTGTGAGTCCGCTGATGATAAATTGACACTTATTTCGACTTAATTTTCGACTAACGCAACATGTTTGAATACTCGACAAATTAAATTGGACACTATACTAGCGAGTAACGGGCTCTTGCCTAGATTAAAAAAGCAGGTCATTTCGCATAACAGCGAGCTTACTCGCTCGAATATGTCGATTGACTTGGAGGCCCGTGCAAGGCGATGCATTGATTGATTGATTAATTGAATATTAAGCGTATTTTGTATGCCGTTTAGCAAAATGACAAAGGACCAAAAATTCACGAGGGTAAAATACAAGTATACTCAATATAAAATTTACAATTTACAATTTTATTTTTACATGAATAAAGGTACGAATACACAATTATACAATATACTCAAATTAAAGCTAATTTCAACAAAAAACTACCGCTGGTTTAAAATGTCCTATGATGGAATTAACACTTTCTTAATCACAAGTTCTTTATCATACATGTTCCGTATATCTATATTGCAATCCAAATTACTTACATCATATGAATGCTATAACTGTTATTAAAATACACTAACATTGTATTGAAGATACTACTACCGCGTCGGATTTTCGTAGATTTAGCGTCAATCGTCCCTCGTGGAAATGACAATATGAACAGGGTTATCTTCCCTAGAGCTCTGTACTAAGTTATCTGGCTTTACGTCACCTCGTACCGACTTTCTTCGACTGTACTCCGACGTGAATATAACGAGTATGTGGGTTGCTGTCGTTATAACGGTACTACCACCAGCTGACTTCCTGTCACGTCTATATAGGCGACATATCCGGTGACATTACGGGCCAGGGCAGCACATTCACATTGTTCTGGATCAGAAGTCGGTGACGACCCGCGCGACGTGCGGGTGAGCGTTATCCTGTTGCAGCGTGGCGTTACGTTGCTGCACAAATGGAAGGACGTTATGCCGTATGATTTCGTCACGGTATCTGATGTCTGTCAGTGTGCCGTTCACAACCACAAGAGCTGTTCTGCCACGGGATGAGATGGCACCCGACACCATGACACTACCTCCGCCGAATGGACGTCGTTGAATCATTCAACTGTCATGGAAACGTTCACCAACACGACGGTACACTCTAGAACGACCGTCGCTGCTGTTGAGATGAAACCTAGACTCATCCGTGAAAAGACCACGTGCCCAGTCCTGTTGCGTGAAGTGTATATGTCGTCCACACCAGGCAAAACGTGCTACACGATGACGTTGCTGGAGAACAGGTCGTATGGCTGGACATCGTGGACTTTGCTTCGTTCAAGCAATCGATTACGTACCGTTCGGTGACTAATTCTTCTAAAGCCAGGAATACTTCTAGCCGTCAAAGTAGCAGTTCTGAGTCGTTCACCGAGATGAACGACCCGGATGTACATATCCTGGCGATTAGAAGTTATGCGTGGACGTCCTGACCGAGGCCGGTCTCTGGTGGTCCCAAACTGTTGGTACCGTCTCCACAAGGCGTTTACAGTATTTCGGTACACACCAAATTGTCTGGCAACTTCAGTATGACGTACACCGGTTTCAATCATGCATACGGCTTGGCATCTGTCAGTTTCATTCAACCTTGGCATGGCTTATCAAAGACGTTTTTAAAAATTATGCTGGTTTTGTATCTTACAGATATCAACACCATGCTTTTACATAGGTTTAGGCGACAAACGTGTTTGCGATTGACTGCTGGCCGAAAAAAAACGTGAAAACGTAGACGTTGGCCAGACAGACAAACTACTCGTGCAACTCATGCACTGACCAGTGTAAATGACCGAGAGGGATACACAACTTAATTGTGTAAAGTTTCAAGCTTTAGTTTATAAAATAGAGCGATACATGAACATTTTACACATGCACAGTTTCATATTTCCGTTAGTATATAAACTCAGGTTTACTAGTTACTCAATACGTTATGACATGGCGTCTATAATTTGTCATCTATCAATCTCATGGCATTTTTATCAATATATGATAACAGTGCATTCAATTCTTACAATCTAACAGTTTCATGGTAGATTTATCAACGTATTATAAAAGTTCATTCAATTCTTACTATCTGAAGTTTCATGATAGTTTAAACAACATCTGATTTATGACCTTCGTCAATCCCAAAGTAGCAATTATATCTCTACCAAATTTCCCATTTATAATATAAACAATAACGGATCATTTCTGTATCTTTTCACTTTGTGAATATCAGAATAAGCATCCACAGAATTTAATTACAAATATCAATCAATTCTAGCATGATGAATTTCAATACTTCATCGTAAATACGATATCAACAGCTCAAAATACTTTCTCAGATTTCTCGGCCTTTATTCTAACAAAACAACACGCAATACCGCGGATGTGAAATTAAATTCTCGTCGAAATGGATATGAACAATTCATACAACTTTACTTAGATTTGATGACGTTACAATATATCTATCAGACATTAAATAACTCAACTATATACAACATAATATAAAAGTCACAAACCCAACTGCCGTTATGTAATCGAACAGTTACACTCTGACTCCTTCTCGTCACAACGACTCCGAAAGATGTTTCTGCTAAACTGGACGGAGTTTCCATAATACAGTGAGACATATATAGCAAAACACTCAACATACCTTAGTGAATTTCGTGCACATTACGAATCAGCAACTTTCAAATATCGTACGATATTAGGCCCAAGGTAAATTTAAATGAGTTTTATTAATAATAAACCTGTAAAACTATTCTAACTTTCTGTATACTTAATGAATTTTGATTAAATAAACGTCAAAATGATTTATTCTTCAATCAAAAACTAAATATTTTAAAAGATCTTAAAAACGTTACTCTTTTCGATCTATCGATACGTTTTAACAAACCCACGCTACCTAAGTACTAACTGACACTACTAAATAATGCCACAACAACAGAACTACTTTGTTACATGCCAACAATGTTTAACAGACGATCAGTTAACCTAACCGCTCAGTGGCTGTTTCTTGGGATCCTGAACGTTTAACCAGTACTCAAGCACACATCATCTCCGCAAGTAACTGATAACTTTCTCACTGAAACTTTTTCAGGTTCGGCACGAAAATAACAAGTTCTCGGCAGAGCCTCGTCCTGTTTTTTAAGCCTCACCTTATAAAGTCGATAACATCAGAAACTAACATGGTATTCCTTATATGCTTGACGAGTCACATGCTTTCAACATCAAACTTAATTGTAAAACTGTTTTCCCAACACCCTGGTGACCTGAATCATCCTTCAATTTTCAAAAATCGACAAAATAAAATACGTATATTTGGTATAAAACATGGGGTAACCTTTTTCAAAATCTTCTTAATCTTACATCCAAAATAAGATTACAAATTCATGACCATATATTCAATTTAATTGTCACCAATGTCTAAACAAAGCTAACTTTAATTGTGTTTGATTAAACCTCAATATTAGCCTATAATACATTACAACGATCAGTCAATAATTTTAATCACAGAAATGTGATAATGTATGTACTATATCATGACGATTATAAAAAAGTGGGTATGTTGTATCTTATATTATTCTAATACAAGAAAGCTATATTTGGGTTAAAAGTATTTATCAACACAATTTTAAAACAATTATTTAAAACAATATTTATAAATAATTCTCTAAAACTTAGTTATATGTAACTAAGAAAGGTTCCGACCTATTCGTGTACGTGTTCATTACCTATATTATGGTTATTAACAACACTTTCCTATTGTGAAAGTTACATAACTGTGTTATGATTTAAAGTTGAACAGCAAATCAGACTAAAGATTATAAAAACAAAAGGGTTTTTATTATTTTTTTAAGGAATAGGTCCAAAGTATAAAGTACGTCTAGCTTATAATATCATTTAAGAAAAGGTTTCTTTACACAGTAATACGTTTAAATCTATAGGTAGATAAAGATATTTAATATGATTCGCGTGCCATTGATTACACACATGTTTGTATTATTCGCATTATGTTATCTGTTTCCTCATGGTCATTTGTGATAATGCATAAATTTTATATGAAACTTTTTGTACGGTTAATAGGGGATGGCCTAGACCACAATTGACCTATGATGAGGAAATAAAATATTCTATAGATCTAGTTTACAGCTCGAGAGTTATGAATTACACTTGACGAGAGTATAGACAATGGGTAGTCCATATTAGGAATATACATGAGTAAACTTCCAACAGAGTGAAATGGTATCTTTATTTTACACCAAAATGACACTTAACATGACCTTTTCCAATACCTAATGACATATTAATTTTATCAGTGACTCCTAAACATTTCTGTTTTATATTCAGATGAGTTTGAAAATAGATTGAAAGCATGGATACATTATGCAAATATGCTTATATCTACTCAACTACTTCAAGATAATATTTTAAATGTTAATGTTCATTCTCAATATCAGTTTTATATGAACTAATTGAAACAATACTTGATTAAGTATGATTAGAAGATGAATCAATTGGGGATCACATGTATGTATTTGATTTCCTATAAAATATCTAATTTCAAACATAAGTTGTTCTTGTTTGTTACGTATACTTTTAAGCTGTGTTCCTGCTTTGAGTACAAATTAAATAAATTGGACGATTTTAAAGCAGTTATCTTCAAAAAAGGAATAATTAGAATTATTTGTTTACAAATCGCAATGAACTCATTATGTACTCAAAGCTGGTAATGTTGCCATCTAGTTCACACTACCATGCTCTGCTTGCAGTTGTCGAATGGTACAGTCTTCAAATCAATACTTAAACAATTCTCTATTTGCAGACATGCAATATGATACCAGTGTTGTTAAGAATACAGAATTACATAACTATATTATGGACATTGACAATTGTATTGCGTCAATGGAGTCAATCATTTTAAAGGTTCATTGTTCAGATATACGCATTGCCTTTGTCGGACAACTGTGTCTGGCTTTTGTATAAGAATCTAAATTTGGCTCGAACATTGTTGTTAGGATTCTTTTAATATACTAGTAATACTTTCAAATGCATTCATGTTTTGATAGTACTAAAAGTGTGTGGGGTAAATTAAAAATCACATAATTATAATATACTTATTCATTTCTGAAACAAATAACACATATGCATTTATTCTTCCATATTTATGATCAATTCCAAATATATTACATGTTTCTTCCTAAAAATGCTTTATAGCCAAATGCATACAAATTATTAAATAATATGTACATCTGTAGATATACTGAGAGTGGGTTGAGGTAACTGCTTAGTCTTACTAAAAACAAATTCAGTATTTTGCATTATACACAGCAATGCATAGAGAAGTTTTTATTCCTTAAAGAACTACTGGTAATGACTTTATTTCATGACCATTCAAGCTCAAGGTGAGTTATTTTGATCAGTCGACTTCATTGCAATCCTTCCATTGCACCCTATTGTTTTTATTAAATCTGCACCAGATTTATATAGTTATACCACCATGATATCTCAGAAATGTTATGACTTGTGAAATAGGATTAATGCAGGAGATTCTGTCCAGGACTAATGAAGTTGTTGCAGTAGTGAGACGTTAGGCAAATATAATCTATGACTTTTTAATTCTGTGGGTCATCGTTGCGCCGAACATGAGTTTTATCCTACCACACAATTAAGCATTATTATCTCTCTCGATGTTTTTGCGACATATTTAACATAAAAGACAACCATAACATTTGGTAAATATATTAAGGTTTCTCAAAACAGGTTTGAATACGATATATATTGAAACCGGAGTGTTAGTTGCTTCAATGAATTTAGCTTATATATTTTACTGGAATGGTATATAATGGCAAGATGCCATTTACAAACATAGACGATTAACTGTCATTTAAAAAATTGGCATTTGTTATAACGAAGTTGAAAATGTATTATAGCAATCTGAGTCTTGGTTGAAAATACTTGCAAAATATAACACATTGAAAGTAGATTATGTCAGGATTTGTGTGAATAATTATATAGGTCGTTACAAAAGCTACAGGGTAACGTATAACGTTAACATTTTTCTAAGTGCTATGTACATATTGAACTACTCAGTGCTACAGACGACAAGGCGATTATTTTAGATTTCAATATACGATTTAAAAAAACAGATGGTTATCTGTTTGACACTCTATTATTGTGTATGCTAAATATGCTGAATTTACATAATCTATCAACAAAGAAAAACATTATTATTAAAACATTTTATTCTATTACGTAAACTTTCTATTATTGATTGTCATGTTTGATTATTGCATTTAGAAAGGGAATGTTTATTTGCATCAAACGCATGCAGAAATATATTACTGTATATCTATAACTCCTTACTTAAATATTCTAGAGTAAACAAAACATTATATTTTTAACTTTGAAGATCGTTTTTGAAAGTGTTTATTCAAAAATCGTCACAATGGTTTTCAAATATGAGTATAATTTTCGTTTTCAGGAAGTAATATATCTCGATTAAAGAATGCATCCAAAGCAGCAAGGCAAGAAGAAGAGCTCGCCGACATGATTGAGAAGTCCTCGCTACTGAATGAAAAACATCATGAAATTTCAGGTAAAAACAGCAACTCCAACCATTTAGATGCCAAATTAAATTGATGTTTTATGCGCATCGATCAAGTTACTGTGACAGAAAAAGGTCACTACTTGGTATTGACACGTTAAACAAATATAATTTATGACTCCATAATTCAGTGCATCATCGTTGCGGCCAACATGAGTTTTATCGGACATCACAATTAAGCAATATTACCCCTCTCGATGTTCTTGCGTCTCAGATACTCACATAACATTTCCAAATAGTTTTTTTTCTATGGACTTTGCGTGCGTACAGACCCACCGTAAGAGACTGTGTTGATATTAAAATGCATTTTACGGCATCTAAACGTTAGTATAATGTAAATGTTTGACAAGCGAACAGTCACATGAAACCTTAGATAATGTAAGATTGTAGATGCAAAACTTGATCGTGGTATCAGTAGAATGAATACTGGTACGTTATAGCTCCGCTTATGAACTGCAGCTGATCTCATATCGAAAATATAGACAATTGATCTAAATGCAATAACGATATCAACAGCGTTATATTTAACTTTAATAAATACACGTGTATTTTAATGCTGGGTATGGTCATATTTTGATAGAATATTCATTATTTTATTTGCAAACTGTTACCATCAATTTTTGTAAGCCAGCTTACAATTGTTGCTTTGATAGCGGATACAAATACAATACTAATGTAACATGATTGTACATATATTTATTGCATAAATCATCCATAATTTGAAATTTATAGAAGATTTGATCCAATGCTGATTGGTTAGACAAACGTTAATCGTTAATCCAAAACCTTAACACTTGGTAAATATATTAAGGTTTCTCAAAACAGGTTTGAATACGACATATATTGAAACCGAAATGTAATTTACGTCAGATGAAGTTAGCTTATACACTTTACTGGAATGGTATATAATGGCAAGATGCCAAGATGCCATTTACAAACATGGACGATAAACTGTCATTTAAAAAATTGGCATTTGTTATAATGAAGTTGAAAATGTATTATAGCAATCCGAGTCTTGGTGAAAATACTTGTAAAATATAACACACTGAAAGTAGATTGTTTCAGGATTTGTGTGAATAATTATATAGGTCGTTACAAAAGATACAGGATAACGTATAACGTTAACATTTCTCTAAATGCTATGTACATATTGAACTACGCAATGCTTCATACGACAAGGTGATTATTTTTTATTTCAATATACGTTTAAAAAAAACAGATGGTTATCTGTTTGACACTCTATTATTGTGTAAGCTAAATATGCTGAATTTACATATTCTATCAACAAAGAAAAACATTATTCCTAAAACATTTTTTTCTAAGACGTAAACTTTCTATTATTGATTGTCATATTTGATTATTGCATTTAGAAAGGGAATGTGTATTTGCATCAGACGCATGCAGAAATATATTATTGTATATCTATAATCCCTTACTCAAATATTCTAGCGTAAATAAACCATGAGATTTTTAACTTTAAAGATCGTTTTTGTACGTGTTTATTCAAAAACCGTCACAATTGTTTTCAAATATGAGTATAATTTTCGTTTTCAGGAAATAATATATCTCGATTAAAGAATGCATCCAAAGCAGCAAGGCGAGAAGAAGAGCTGGCCAACATGTTTGAGAAGTACTCGCTACTGAATGAAAAACATCATGAAATTTCAGGTAAAAACAGCAACTCCAACCATTTAAATGCCAAATTAAATTGATGATTTATGCGCATCGATCAAGTTACTGTGACAGAAAAAGGTCACAACTTGGTATTGAGACGTTAAACAAATATAATTCATGACTCCATAAGTAAGTGTATCATCGTTGCGGCCAACATGAGTTTTATCGGACCACACAATTAAGCAATATTATCCCTCTCGATGTTCTTGCGTCTCAGATACTCCCATAACTTTTCCAAATAGTTTTTATCTGGACATTTTGTGCATAAAGACCACCCGTAAGAGAATGTGTTGATATTAAAATGCATTTTACCGGTATCTAAACGTTAGTATAATGTAAATGTTTGACAAGAGAATCGTCACATGAAACTCAAGATGATGTAGTGTAACATGTTTGTACATATGTTTATTGCATAAATCATCCATAATTTTGACTTTTATAAACGAAAATTGGATCCAATGCTGATTGGTAAGACAAATGTTAATCTTTAATCCAAAACCTTAACACTTGGTAAAGATATTAAGGTTTTTAAAAACAGGTTTGAATACGATATATATTGAAACCGAAATGTAATGTATGTCAGATGAATTTAGCTGATACATTTTACTGGAACGGTTTATAATTGCAAGATACCTTTTACACACACGGATGAATAACTGTCAATTAAAATTGGCATTTGTTATAACGAAGTTGAAAAATGTATTATAGCAATCCGAGTGTTGGCGGATAATACAAAAAATAATAAAATGAAAGTTAAACTATGTCAGGATTGGTATGATTTATTACATAACTCATATATTCTTGCGTAAATATAACATGATATTTATACCTTTGAAAATCGTTTGTGAACGTATATATTAAAAAAGCGTCACATTTGTTTTCCTTTTCAGGAAATAATACATCACTGAATAAGAAACATCATGCAATTTCATGTAAAAACTGAAACTCCAACCATTTAAATGCCAAATTACATAGAAGTCTTTGCGCATGAATCATGTTATTGTGACAGAAAAAGGTCACACCTGAGTAGTGAGACAAGAACTGTTTTTAAAACGTATAATTTTATAATTACATATTAATGCAAATTAAGTTAATAACTATTGATAATGAAACCTTTTATCACAAAATGTGCTGTTCAGGAATGTAATATACTCGTGAAATGTTATTGACATTAATTTAGTGCGATTCATCGTTCGGTGTTTGCCGTATAACTCGGCTCTCGTACGTAAATGTCGAAATACGTTTCGTCTTAACTTAATTTTTGATGAACAATTCTGCAATGTTTATGTTCATTGGGCAAACCGTTCCCGGTTTGTCATTCGGAAATCTATTTTCTATAGCAAGCAACTGTTACTTTGACCTTAAATCTACCAACGATAAAAGGAAAAAAATGTTTACCTGGTTACCAAGATAAACATTCTTGCAATATATGATGTTCCAAATTTAATTCGTTCCTGTATTATCAGTCGTAAACTGATTTTCTATAAAAAGCCTCTACAATATATGATCTCCAATCCCATGTATAAATGTTATTCAAAGACTGTAGAGTCAATTAATAGTCATTTAACGTCAGGAAATCGATTTTTTTTAAATAATCACTGTAACCTTGGTTATAAATTTACCAATCCCAAAGTGTATAAGTGTCATCTTCACTCCAGGTCAATTTACAAACTGTAGGTAAATGTTGTATTAAGTCATCGAAAAACAATGTGTAATGTCAGAGATAGTTCCAATGTCACTGCTCGGGATTTTTTTCTCTGTTTCTTAACGAGATAGAAGTTTCACATCTTTTATAAATGCAGATACTCAAGAAATTTGTTTAACATCGCGGCCTCTTTCAAAAATGATTATTTCGGGGTTGGGGAGACATTTCAACTATTTTAACCACATTTGACACAATGTCAATATATTTGTAACCAGGGATATAAAGCGCATCATCTTTTTGTCTTATAAATATAATCAACGTCCAATGAATTTTAATGCCGTTTAATCATATTCGTGCAAGAATGCATGTTTATATATCATTATATAAACTGAATGTGTTGAAAATGGCATTAGAACCCATTAAAAAAGTGTATATTTTCTGGAAATGCAATCATTTTAAATATTGATAAATATCTGAACAAACAAAATTATTTTGTGAAACATAGCACAGGTGTTTGTCTATCAAGCCATGGGTTGCAAGTTTGGTCTGCTGTTTAGCAATATTGCCTCTTAAAATCAACACCCAATACTGGATCTACCCAGGATATGAATTCACAAAAGCAGTATGACTATTTGATAATCATAGCTGAAGCTGCACTTAAAAATTTGAATAATATAGAAATGTTTACTTGCTTTAATTGTATTCATCCTGTGCCGCACTATAATGAATAAGGCCTTAGACCTTCTAAAGGACGCCTAATAAATGTCATGCATGGTTAATCATTCTCATGAATAGTAATAATAGAGATGCAGGGGTGTAAAGGGGTCATTTAAGGGTACATTATACAGGAATACGTGTGGAAAATAGAAAATATTGTAACCATGTAATACTTTTTACAATATTCTTATGAATAATAAGGAAACATATAACAGCCTACGTTTGCATAAATATGCTCAGTAATCGCATTTTATCATATCCAGGAGTCCGACGTTGTTTTGTTAATGAAGGAATACACGTAACTATAATCTTTGCATCGGATAATGATGTAATTTGTTAATTTCATGTCACATCCATTTTTACTTTCATCGTTATGCAAATTAAAAGTTATAATTTAAAACATAAAAGTAATTAATTGCATCTTTTGCTTCCTATCCCAAAAGACATAAAGATAAACACTATTTTATAAATCAGTGCACAAGCAATGCACGTGGAAATTAGACAACCACGTGTTAAACCTAACCAATTAGGGTGCTAAAAGATGTAGTCATGTGAGCATAATTTAAGCACATGATCAAATTAACGACTGTTGCATAATGGATAAGAAACTTTATTCGAACGAAGAAGATAACTTTAAGTCGAATGTGACACTACGTCATGAATATGCCAAACCACTTTAAAATTAATCAATGTTCGAAAACAAATTCATAGCAATTTGAATCGGACTAGTTTATCAACAAGATATCCTAAAAACTAAAATGTATAAGAATTAAAACAATATTATTTCTGTTACAATTTAAGTATTTATATGATTCTATCAGAAATAGACTTAAAAGAAATTTACGGTATTTTTAATATAATAATAGTCGGTATGGTATATGAGAATATACTGGCAGTTGGTAAGTTGTGACGAACTATATTTGGTACAGGGTGAAATGCCACATGCACATATTAGTGTTGTTATAGTGTGAAACATCAAATTATGTTAATTACAGTTAAAGTATATTGGTAAAAAGAGTTGATTAATATTTATTGTGATTATTTAACATGAGTATACAAAGATTCATAATATTTTTATAATGTTGTCAAATACCAAACCTATCAGTACATATAAATATAATATCATGTTTCTGTTTACTTGTCTGCGTGCGCAATCTAAGCTGAAATTAAACGTGGACATCGTTTGTTCATAGTATTGATCGGGAAAAATGAGTTCGATGCCGTGACGAAGACGCAACTGAAATGTGTTCGATATACCCCGAAGATGGCATTACCTACACCGGAAGAGGTCATATCAGGCCACAAAGTCAGATGTAACATATACCATCACCGTTGACCAGGATTCCTCACTGATTAGATCAGTCTTATTTTAAATTAGTATATATTTAAACGTAAATAAGGCAAATAATAAACATAAGAAGCAGTATTTATACAGTTCACAGAGTCATCAGCTTGTAATCGGGATTTATTATTTTTGTAGCAGGAAAATTTCTACACATTATCAAAATACGGCGATTAATATTAACTTATTTGCCAAAGATATTGCGCTTATTACGTTTCAGAGTGCTAACATTTACCTGCATCCAATGAAATGCGGACGTTATCGGAGTATAAAAAAAGCGCAAACTAAGTGCAAATGGAGTACACTTTGAGATATGGTCTATACTGGCTGACTAAAATCATAATGTAAAAAGTTAAGATATGTAATATATTTTATTATATTCGTTTAATATCTACATTTACTACAAAATCGGAACTGTTTATTGTTTCAAGGAGCTGCACTTGATGACGACCCAGATGCTTCTGAATCTGATTCGGATCACGGACGTGATTGGAAATGGCATCCTAAGAACAAAATTACGGGTGAGTAAGCGTGCGTTTGTAATGGTATTTCTTGTTGTACTTTGTCAATGTAATACATTTAGTTTTAGTGCTGAGGTGCGTGACAGGATGAAGCTAATGCATTTCGCTCATGAACAAACTTAATACAAATCTTTTATCAACTTTTCTAAATAAACATATATGATTGAATGAATACATGTTGTAATCCTCTCACACGTGAATCTCTTATTTATTCCCATTGCTCCTTAGGCAATGACTCTATTGGAACTTTGACGATTCTTGTTCCAGTTTGCATTCTATGATTCTGTTTTACGTAATTAGGAAACTGAACTTAAAAGAAGCATCATATCAACAACGGATAACAAATGTTTAATCTTTGAAAAATGAACTGAAAGTTGTTTTTCACAAATAATCATTTGGTTTAATAAAACAATATCAGTTATACCCCATCCGCGTTTTTTTAAGACTTTTTAACAAAAAATCATCAAAAAATATTAAAATAAGACATTTCTATATTTTAGTTTCCTTTGTGAACACTTTCAAAATATATTGAGAAAATCATAGGCTGCCAAGCATTTGAATACCTTTTGTCAAATTACCTTAAAGTGTGCATATTTTGATGTCATTAGAAAAAGTGTTTATATATGATAACAGCAGAATATATTTAAAATTATATTTTAGTTTAAAATTAATCTAGATTTTCTATTATAGAAGACAAACTGAATTAATTCCACAATATCAGAAATCTTCCGACACATCATCCTTAAGCACTCTCGTCTGACAATTAAAATGGCCTTGAGTCAAATAAATACTCAAACACAATGAGCGTTTCGTGATATGAATTGTTTCAACAAGTCTAAACTACGACTTTTTGTTTTGAACCGTTCGCGCAACAAAAACGCGCATGTGCTATGAGTTACCGGTTGATATTACCAGACAATGTTAAATTAGTGACTGGTCAGATAATATATGATTGTAGATCTATATTTCTTTACTCAAATATGACTATTAATAAATGAAAACATATTTTTCCATATTTAATACAAATCATACACGTTTTTCAAATATGATTTTCAAACATGAGTATGATTTTTACTTTTAAGAATATTCAAATTCCATTTTTTAAAAGGAAAAAAGGCGGCTGAATATTGGAATAAGCAGAACGACGAAAATAATAATACTGATGATAGCCAGTACGAAAATAATAATACTGATGATAGCCAGTACGAAAATAATAATACTGATGACAGCCAGAACGAACAGGAAGCTGCAAAGCGAGAAAAGGAGCGGGCTCCGATGTCAGGTAACATCTACAACTTCAACCATTGAATGTCGATTAAAACGTGTTGATAGATCACACGCTACTCATTCTTTTCAAATTAACAATAGCGTGTATGTCCCTATAATCGCGTGTTAGGTAACTGAGTCATTTAGGAGTTAGGATAAATAACCCTTGCTACTTGGTCTAAACTGTTCGTCAGATGTAATGTCTATACAGTACATAGTAACGATGGCTATTAACTTATACCTATCGATCTAAATATAAATAAGAATCCTCTATCGAACAAGACACACCACCTTACAAAGTTCAGAGTCTTTACGCCAAACAGTTTCTGAGCTATCAATCGGAAAACGATTGTCTTAAGAAACATTGACCTTTGAAATATCAAGCTGAAAATGGCCAGAGGTCATCTACTTAGCTATTAATGAACCATCCTACATTGTTTAAGGTTCCTGGATCAAACCATTCCCAAGATGTCATTTGGAAATCGATTTTCTATAGCAAGGCACTATGACTTTTACATAAGATCTACCAACTCCAATAAAGAAAAATATTTATCAAGTAATCAAGATAAACTGCCTTGCAATGTTTGAAGTTTTAGATTTTATAATTATAAAGGTAAAGTTGCGTTTGTCTATGGAGTTGAAACATATTTTTGCATATGTCATGCTGGATTAATTTGAAACTGCTATTAACATCTGTTATCTTTTTATGATAAAACCTGAAAATTAAACTAGTGTAACAAGAAAAAATACCTGCACAGCAATATATTGACGCGAGTTGACATGATTGTTCTCAGCTCTAATTTCGAATTCCAATTCATTGAATAGGTAGTGGCTAAAATACGGCGCGGTACAGTTAGCTAAAGTAACTCTGTGTTATTGTATATAACGCAATGGGATCAGGGAATAACGAATGTATGTACAAATTCAAAATTTGTATAGATATATACATTACAATACTTCAAGGTGTCGCTATTCGTATATATAATATACAAACTGAATATCGTCCGCGCTATGACATGGAATCATCGAGTATGAACCTCGGAAAGTAGTCAGCATGTACATTTTATGTATTTAATTCTATACCATGAGCACAATATGCTGTATATTTTAATGGAGTTACTTGGATACAACGTGAATTGTTTGTATATATAATTCAGGTGGCGCTGCTTCTAATAGAGATTCTGATGATTCTGGTATTGGTCTGGACTATGAAAGTGGTGAGGAGTTCAATGCAAGAATTACTGATCGGGAAAAAGTGGATTGTAGAAAGGCGAGAAATACTGAATGCAGAAATGTGGATCCAAGTAGGAATACCAAAATTATTGTGGTAGTATTTGAATATGAAATTGAAATGTTTAATAATTATGTTTGACAGAATGAAATTTGCGAAGATATGTTTGATGACCTCTTTTATAATGCTAAATGAAATACACTGTATTGACACGTGGGGACATTGTTGTTCCCTCACATTAATACATTGATTGGTTCCTCTCCATCACTTGTTTCTGATAGTCGTGTACACTAATATAAACAATATAATTATTCTATGTAGAGAACAGTACATCAATATGAATTGTATTTAATCCTAAGATAGTTTGCAATCATACCCCAAGTTCAGTTTTCGATATATCGCTTGTTGTGTTGTTTTCGCCCATCTTTTTTGTTAAAATTCTGTTACTTTTAAAAATCGTTTTAATTAAGAACTCTTTTAAGCTGTCTGATAAAACAAGTCAGATGCATCCAGGACTTCTCATGTTGTGGTACAGTATTTGTGTATCAGTTGTATAGAAATAAAACTTCATAATTGCAATGAAAGAAAAAATATTACTCCGTATCATTCATTTACGCCGCGCGTGTATAGTTATAAATCGTTAATTCAGTCCTATTTCGTTTGCATTGTTCGTTAATAGGATTCGTCAAAGTGTCAATATTGCCAATGAGCAATAGGTCCGTTGCCGTTATAAAGTGGCTACTTCATAGTGTTGGACATACCCCAGAGATGGCATCACTTACACAGGAAGAAGCCACATCAAGGTTAGGTCAGGATGCAGAGTCATATGTAACAGGTCCCATAACCGCTGACCAGACTCCTTTGGAGACGAGGCAGTTCAGTACTGAACAAGGTGCATTATTATACATATTAAATTACATAAGTGAATAAATAATGCCAGGTATTTAATCAGAAAAGTATATTGACTTGACGTCTTTGCTGCCTTGGTCTGTGTGAAAGACTTTGCAAAACATACATTTGACAATGTCCAGTTCTAGTTTTGTATAAATATTTACAATTGCATTTGCACTTGGAAGATCACCTCTTCCAAATTCCTGATAGTAGCAATATCTCATATGTGTGTGCATTCGATGAAAAACAACAACCGCTTATACTTTTGTTCTTTATTTCGATATACTGTATTTAAATACAAGCCACCCTCGGTGTTGCTATGGTAGCATCATGTGGTTCGGAAATCTGATACGTATGTGTATGTAGATATCGTCAGTACAACTGTATGTGTACCTTGTGAATAAATGTCAGAATTGTGTTTAAATAAATGTCTGAATAATGGCCGAATGGGCCATAAGCATTAAAGATGTCCTAAGTTGTGTTTAATTGTCAATATGTAGAGAAGCTATTAGTGGGTAAAATATTAATACGTTTTGTGTGAAAACTTAGTGTTATACTGGTCCCAAGATGTAGTTGTGTATTACTATTCATAATTTTTTATATCAGTTGAAATTTGCACTTTAACATTTTTGATTAAAATATACGATTTCTAAGAAGGAATTTCCTATTATGGGGTTGTGTATTAAAATTAGAAATTAGATTTAGTATGCAAATAACACATAACCTGAAGTCATGTGTGTGGTTGGTACTGTTCTGTCATGAATGACTGCGATGAGTTTGTTTTTAGATGTTGAATGGTGTCCTTTGAACTCAGATGTTTAATTTGGTATATTTATTTGGTATGTAATAATAGAGGATGAGAGAGAGAGAAAGAGAAAGAGAGCTGTTGGTCGTTTTGTGTATATTGATCTATTGTTTAACGCTTTGTAATTAGGATATGACATTGGTACTTTTTGTTTGGAAGTTAGTTACGTTAATGATGATTGAAGTCATACGTTTTATAACAAATTTTCTTCTAATAAATATATTTTCATTGCAATTTTGTAAATGCTTTGCGTCAGATTCGGTCTTCGAAGAAACGCCTGTCGAACAAGACGACGAACCTATCAGAAGGTATAAAAACAACCTCGATGCTCAATCAAGCACAAAACAAACAGGTATTTGTGATTGATAAAATTTTGCTATGTCTTTATCTGGAGCTATTCTTTATGTATTGGTTTACTCGTCAGAAATTGGATACAATATGTATTTTAATAATTGTCAAACTACTCAATGACATCATGTCATCACGAACTTGCAAATAAACTACGTTTTCTTTATCTATTGCTTATATTGTCGGTTTTCATATTAAATAACACCTAGTCTTATTATCACTTGCATATCACTGTAATCGGATAAATGTTTGATTTCCTTTGTTTGATAGATGTAACAGCACTATATATTAAGATTAATTCTTTATGTATTCATTTACTCGTCAAATAGTGATTAGCGAAGTGATGTAAATGTATATTAACTTATTCATTTACATAATTTCATTGCTGACTTGCTGGTTAATTTTATGATTTCTATACTTATTACTTATATTTTCTGCTTCACTTGGTACTTCATAGAATCATAGAAACCCTAGCCCCATTTATAACTAATACTGTTATAAAATGTTCGTGCCAACACAGAGTAATTAATAGCGTACACTTTAATAAATAATGTAAATATACTGACTGATATTTAAAGACGATTGCTATAGATTTATCATATTTTTCCTACGGATAGAATTTTATGAAACTTTCCAGTATTCAAGTTTAATGTATGTTCATGCAATATCAGAAATAAAAAACACATGTTACCTTACATATTTTTTGGGTATTACATTCTCATATACATACCCGTCCTCGACATTTGGCGATCAAATTTAGATTTAACAAGCAATGTAAAACAATATTTTAAATTGTTTACATCTACTATTTGATTAAACTAATACACAGATACATGCATATAATAATGATAATCATGTAAATGGTAATTATAAGCTTGAATTTAACTGTTTAGTGTTTTTAAAAGAAAACTTATTTCGGCAGAGTGTCAATCGTTTTTCAATTTTGCAAAAAAGTTATAGCGTTTTCATTTTAATATTTTGATATAGTGTATTGATACATTTTCAATAAAAACTCACAATATACTCTCTGATACCTATTCTGGTGACAATCAAAATGAAAAATACATGATATGTGTAATTATAGAAAAAAAAAAGCTCTTAAAGTATGCCATCGTTAAATAAACGGCAGTTGCAAAATTAACGCTTTTTATACTAAATAAGCATATTTGTATAAATATTAATATTTCTATAATATTTCATGTTTAGGTTAAATTGCTATAAACAATTACTTTATACCAGTATGCGTATTTCATATTGTACATAATATAAGAGACCAATTTCAGCCTTATCCGTAATGAGCGTGCCATCCGAGATAGGGTCAGTTATAGTATTAAAGTATGCAGTGACACTGGGTGATCTCGACAAAGTTGCTTCCTTTAGTGCGCTGAAAAACTATAGAAATCGTCCTTAAAAGATTATTCTAATATTTTAAAATCCAACTGTTAGACCGGCCCCGAAAGGTTCTCCAATGTGCCTTATAACTAAGCGTAAATGAAACTATGCACTGCTACAATGATATCACAGATTCATACACTAGCATATCATTTATATATTGTATATGCCTTACATGATCCATTAACTGTTGTTGTTCATACTTTCTGTCAGATCACGTGACCCGTGTAAAAATTAAGTCTGTCAAAGGATTTAAACTTGCAAATGCTAACTGTGTATTTCATTTTAAGAATATTATGACACACATAGGTTTGATTTGTTCTGTTATTTGTAAATTCTAGATAAAATACGTTTTGTTACAATATACATAAAAAACATAATCACGACTTTTGACCAAAAGTTATTGATGTATTTATTAATCAGCTTTGAAAAAGTAATATGTTTGGTGCAATCAAATGAATACAGGGAATATTTATTTAAATAGTAGTTTACATCATATCTTCGCTCACCTGTAGAATAAAATATTATTTCTTTATTATAATCTCTACATTCTAATTCCATCTATAATATCATAGCACCTTGTATTATCAATACTAGTGTAAACTGTTTGTACAAGGACCAAGATCATTAATGGGGTCCAATAGATAAACTAAATAAGAAATTTACTGAATAGAAGTTGAAACATTATTCTAATAAGTTCATCATGCAAGTTAAAACACATTTTATTAATTAATTTTAGTAAGTTTAGTGTCTGTCAAACTAAATAAACACTTCCAGCTATGTAAAGGTATATTGCAGATGCATATCCAACAGCTAAATAGAATTATGTTTAATAAAAAAACGAAATATAAACATGTAGCAAAATAACCAAGGACTGACAACTCATTCAGTAACTGTTACTCAAAATAAAATTTACAATTAATATCAAATAAAATTATGAATAAACAACTATAGTATATATACAAAACAACAAAATTTACTCAACAGGACAAAATACCGTTATAATAATGTTCTAAGATGTAATCATGTTAACACTGTTCACTTTAAACATCCTTTGTCTTATTGATGTCGCGATGCACACTGCTTATTATTAATATGTTACTGAAGTCACGATACAAACTGCTATTCACTAATATATCAATGATGTCGCGATACACATAACTACTAAGTACTATGTATCACTAATGTCGCAATACACATTACTACTAAGTATTATGTATAACTGATGTCAAGATACACACTGCTACTAAGAACTATGTATCACTGACGTTGCGATACACACTACTACTAAGTATTATGTATCATTGATGTCGCGATACACACTGCTACTAAGTACTATGTATCACTGATGTCGCGATACACACTACTACTAAGTACTTTGTATCACTGTTGTCGCGATACACAATGCTACTAAGTATTATATATCACTGATGTTGCGATTCACTCTACTACTAAGTATTATGTTTCACTGATATCGCAATACACACTGCTACTAAGTACTATATATCACTGATGTCGCAATGCACACTGCTACTAAGTACTATGTATCACTTATGTCGCGATGCACACAGCTACTAAGTACTTTATATCACTGATGTCGCGATACACACTACTACTAAGTATTATGTATCACTGATGTCGCGATACATACTGCTACTAAGTATTATATATCACTGATGTCGCGATACACACTACTACTAAGTATTATGTATCACTAATGTCGCGATGCACACTGCTACTAAGTATAATGTATAACTGATATCACGATACACACTACCACTAAGTATTATGTATCACTAATGTCGCGATGCATACTGCTACTAAGTATAATGTGTCACTGATGTCACGATGCACACTGCTACTTAGTACTATGTATCACTGATGTCGCGATACACACTACTATTTAGCATTATGTATCACTAAGGTCGCGATACATACTGCTACTAAGTATTATATATCACTGATGTCGCGATACAAACTACTACTAAATATTATGTATCACTAATGTCGCGATGCACACTGCTACTAAGTATAATGAATAACTGATATCGCGATGCACACAGCTACTAGTATTATATATCACCGATGTGGCGATACACACTGCTACTAAGTATTATATATCACTGATGTCGCGATGCACACTGCTACTTAGTATTATGTATCACTGATGTCGCGATACACACTGCTACTAAGTACTATATATCACTGATGTCGCGATACACACTACTACTAAGTATTATGTATCACTGATGTTGCGAAACTTACTGCTACTAAGTATTACATATCACTGATGTCGCCAATACACACTACTACTAAGTATTATCTATCACTAATGTCGCGATGCACACTGCTACTAAGTATATTGTATAACTGATATCGCGATGCACACAGCTACTAAGTACTATATATCACTGATGTCACGATACACACTGCTACTAAGTATAATGTATAACTGATATCGCGATGCACACAGCTACTAAGTACTATATATCACTGATGTCACGATACACACTGCTACTAAGTATTATGTATCACTGATGTCGCGATGCACACTGCTACTTAGTACTATGTATCACTGATGTCGCGATACATACTGCTACTAAGTACTATATATCACTGATGTCGCGATACACACTGCTACTAAATAGTATGTATCACTTATGTCACGATGCACACTGCTACTTAGTACTTTGTATCACTGATGTCGCGATACACACTGCTACTAAGTATTATGTATCATTGATGTCGCGATACACACTGCTACTAAGTATTATGTAATCATTGATGTTGCGATACACACTGCTACTAAGTACTTTGTATCACTGATGTCGCGATGCACACAACTACTAAGTACTTTGTATCACTGTTGTCGCGATACACAATGCTACTAAGTATTATGTATCACTGATGTTGCGATGCACATTGCTAACTTAGTACTTTGTATCACTGATGTCGCGATACAACACTGCTACTAAGTACTATGTATCACTGATGGTTGCGATACACACTGCTACTAAGTACTATGTATAACTTATGTCGCGATACACACTGCTACTAAGTACTATGTATCACTGAGTGTCGCGATACACACTACTACAAAGTATTATGTATCACTGATGTAGCGATGCACACTGCTACTAAGTACTATGTATCACTGATGTCGCGATGCATACTGCTACTAAGTATTATATATCACCGATGTTCTGATACATTCTGCTACTACGTTGATTAGTTAATAGACTAAGTATACAATAGTATAAATAAATAAATAAATACGTGCATTTTGTCAGATTTATCCGTTGAAAAAGTTACTGCCTTTATCAAACATAAAGGGGAAGACGAACTTAATGAAAGTAATGGAAACATACTCGAAACTCAGTCAAGTAAAGAACGAACAGGTAATGATAATGGGAATACATATTTCTTTTGTTTCATAATTTTTTCAACATTATCGATTTAAAATATTTGTTTATGTATTTCTTTTATAAGTCAGATTTTGGATATGCACTATATTTTTAACAATGATCAAATAGTATTCCATTCACATAATATCATCTCTGATTTAAACAAAAAATATATTTTCTTAACGTATTGCTTATATTATCTGATGTTTTTTTTATTTTAAACATAACTTATGCATAAATAATAAACGCAAGAAGCAGTTATTATACAATTCACTTTGCCACCAGGTTTTAATCGGATTATTGATTTTTAGCAGGTACATATATTTCAGGTATAGACATTACCGAGATATTGCATC